>CAUYQG010053997.1:0-30225 GCA_963574415.1 Tarsius wallacei
TATTCTAAGATCGACCACATACTTGGCCTAAATCAAGCATAAGCAAATTTAAAAGAACTGAAATTTTACCAGCACCTTCTCGGACCACAGTGGAATAAAAATAAACATTAACACCAACAAGGTTCCCCCAAGCCCCACAAAGACATGGACACTAAACAGCATGATGCTAAACAACTCCTGGGTCAATGATGAAATCAAAACAGAGATCAAAAGATACCTGTAAACAAATGAAAATGAAGAAACATCTTATCAAAATCTCTGGGACGCCTTGAAAGCTGTAGTAAGAGGGGAACTTATATCACTACAAGCCCACATGAAGAAAATGGAAGGATCACAAATTAACAGCCTAACAAGCCATCTAAGGAAGCTGGAAAAGCAAGACCACAAAAACCCTAATTTCAGCAGAAGAATCCAGATCACCAAAATAAAAGCCCAAATCCAGGACATAGAAGACAAAAAGGTAATACAAAAAATCAATGAAACAAAAAGCTGGTTCTTTGAAAGGATAAACAAGATCAATGGTCCCCTAGCTAGACTGGCCAAGAAAAAGAGAGAAAAAACATAAGCACAATCAGAAACACAAAAGACGAAGTCACATCTGACCCTGAAGAAATACAAAAGATCATTAGAGACTACTATGTACACCTGTATGTAAACAAACTTGAAAACCTTAAGGAAATGGAGGACTTTCTGTCATCACACAGCTTGCCTAGGTTGAAACAAGAAGAAATTGAGGCCCTAAATAGACCAATAACAATCAAGGAAATTGACTACGTAATAAGAAAACTACCTACAAAAAAAAGCTCTGGACCAGATGGCAGTCCAGCAGAATTCTACAAGACATTTAAGAAGGAGATCATACCAATCCTACTGAAGATCTTCAAGGCAATTTAGAAAAATGGAACTCTCCCCAAATAATTTTACGAAGCTAACATCATACTGATACCCAAGCCAGGTAAAGACCCAACAAAGAAAGAGAACTACAGGCCAATATCTTTGATGAACATAGATATGAACAGACACTTCTCAAAGGAAGACATCCAAACAGCCAACAAACACATGAAGAAATGTTCAACCTCACTAATCATCAGGGAGATGCAAATCAAAACCACTCTGAGATACCCCCTAACTCCTGTCAGAATGGCAATTATCAATAACTCAAAAAATAACAGTTGCTGGAGAGGGTGTGGCGAAAAGGGAACACTTCTACACTGTTGGTGGGAATGTAAACTAGTGCAACCTCTGAGGAAAGCAGTGTGGCGATTCCTAAAAGCTTTAAATATCAACCTCCCATATGACCCCGCAATCCCCCTACTGGGAATTTACCCTGAAGAACTCAAATCACTCTATAAAAAAGATACCTGCACACGTATGTTAATCGCAGCATTGTTCACAATAGCAAGAACCTGAAAGCAACCATGCTGTCCATCAAAAGAGGACCGGATTTAAAAAATGTGGTACATATACACAATGGAATACTACGCAGCCATAAAAAAGAACAAAATCATGAATTTCACTGCAACCTGGATGGAACTAGACTCTATAATACTGAGTGACCTCTCACAGAAACAAAGAACTGAGTATCACATCTTCTCACTCATATAGTAGACCTTGATCATCCAATGTATTACCATAAGAAAATGACTGACAGTGGTGGGAAACTATGGGGGAGGAGAGGTAGGGTGATGGGTTTAATGGTAGTAAATATCTGTCTGGGGATGGGGAGACACCTCCTATCAACAAAGGTGCCTGAACGAAGCATATTTATATACCTAACCCTTAACTGTACCCCACAATATCATAATAAAAAATATTGAATATAAAAAAAAAACAAGCAAACTCAAAATAGGAAATGATGATAAGGAAAGAGAACTGAAGAACTGTATATCCACACCCCAAGAATTCTTATTTCCATAATACAATTAAGAGTTCCATGACTCCATCTTTTCAACGGAGGATGATATTAAATAGAAATGGTAATTATGCTTTGGTATATTTCCTAATATAATTCTCTCTAGTAAAAATTAAACCCTGAATATAACCATAGTCAAACTGAAGCATTCTCATTTTGTTACCTATTTCAAAGACCATAGTATTGTGATTAGAGCATGAAAAATGATGAAATTCCAGAATGTGACTGTATACTGAGGATTAAGAGAGAAGCAGGATTATAGATGAGGATGCTTCAAGTGACACCTATTGATAATTCTTTAACACTAAGACCATTGGGAACACTGAGTAAATATTTTAAAGTTTTAAAATTAAAATACTAAGTAATAGTGAGAATTACCACATTATCATAATATTTTTAAAAGTCAGATATCTTCTGAGAATTGTTGATGCTATTCAAATTTATTTTTTATTGCCAATAAACAAATCTGTTAATCCTATATATCTAGAACAGCTACAATTTCATTATGGATTTAGATCACAAAGAATTTTTTTATTCCAAATTTAGCAACAGAATACATCAGACTACCATCATCACTTTAAACGCAATGGCTTCTTAAAAATCAGCACATTATTACTTCCTTTCTAGTAAAAATAGCATCCCCTAACTTTTCTCATCTACTCATTCTCAAAATGATTTGGGTTTGAAATAATCCTTGGCTTCTCTAACTCCTTTTGCTTTAGCTGCAGCATCCACTGGGTCTAGAAGTTGAAGAAATGGGCATAGTCAGGGAAAAGAGTAAATGTGATAAAAAAAAAATAATGTGGATCATTTCTGTTAAGTATATATTGAGTGTTAAGTATATATTGAATATTTATGTTCTATCATATTTGCTGAAAGAAGCTAGGTTTGACATTAAAGTAGTACATTCTAGTATTATGTACCACTTCCTAGAAGATTAACAAAGTAGAGAAGCAGTAACAAGGGGATCAGGCAGAAAGAAGGAAAAGAAATGTTTTTAGGAACTCAACAGTTTGTTGGGAGAAATTCCAGGATGTAAGAACTTCAAGGAGGGAGCTATTGCAGTTGACTTGGAACGCATTTGTTATGTTTGTCCCTGTGTCTGAAATGGTCACCAATAATGTTTAATGTAAATATAAGTTGTTTTTCTTGACTAGATATGAAAATGAAAAGGCTTGAGATATTCTTTTCTTTCAATGTTACAGCTTGTTAGAAAAGGTAGACATTTTTTAGAGGGCATTAAGAAAAAAACTAATTCAGAAAGGAAGTTAAGAAGGAAAAAATTTCTAAAGAGGGTTGGGAATCCAAATCATCATTAAAAGTAAGGCAAATGTAATGAATTGAAAGAGAGGAGAAAGAAAACATATATGCAGAGTACTAAACATAGTTTAATGCCCAATAACTTGTTTTATCCACAAATGAACAGTTATGATTTTCTAACCAAGAATGATAAGCCTTGATTTTTTTTTTTAAGAGTAGCAACAGGAGCTCATGCTTTATATAGCAATAACAAGCATTCAGAAAAGCTAGCTGATATTAGGTAATTTCTAGGCTAGCAAGCAACTGAACACAGGTTTGTCACAGCTTACCAGGGGCACTGGGGTCTTCCTGATGTGTATCAAGTTGTAAAGGACAGCTGGTTAAGATTTATCAAGCTAACTAGTGCTGACACATGTAGGAAAGAATGACAGCACCAGAAGAAATTTGGGATCCCTAGTGACACTGAAGTTCTGAAAAAGAAAATGAAAGACATGAAAGCACAGGTGTTGTTTTCATTTCTTCTACTTTAATCTCATGACTTTAGAAGTTAAAAAAAGCTATGAAAGTAAACACATGGCTATTAAGAATAGTGTTACAAATACAACTTTTCTTTCTGACTGGTGGCTCAGAATAACTGAAAAAATAGGCTCCTGGATTTTTATGTACATTTCATGAAGAATGTGTCTGACAGGAAAACAAACTTAAGGGGCATTAGCTAAATTCAGTCTGGCTCAGTAAAATAGTTTATTTCTCCATACAATAAACATCTAGAGGAGTGACAACTCTGTTCCACCAAAACATCTGGGAGTTTCCAGGCCCATTTAACTCACTCTTCTACAGTCACTTTGTTCTCATAATCTAAGGTTGAATCCAAGTTCTAGCAGGAGGGTGGATTTGAGGAAGAAAAAGTAGGTTTGCTACTTCTTATGGAAGATTTCTGGAAGTTGCCATAGAAAACTTCACTTAAGTCACATCAGTAGAACTTGGTCAAAAGGCCGCACTAAACTGCAAAGGAGACTGGGAAGTATCATGTTCATTTTGTGTAACCAGCTAAAAATTATTTCCTGCCAATTTATAAACAGGATTTAGATGACTCGATTAAAACTCATAATTTCTTTTTATTTATTTTATTTAAAAGATGTGGGGTACAATTCAGGATTAGGTATACAAGTGGTCATCGTACAGGTAAAGTTTGGGCCTACCTTTGGTCCCCACTTTGCCTGGTTTGTGCCTCTCCTCCCCCCATCATTTCATAAATAATTGTATGTGGACGACCAAAAGGTTTCCAAGGTACTGTAGGGGTTGATTTGGCTGAAGACATAATAGAATCTTTTTTCAACTTCCATATTTAAATAATATCAATTTTATATGTTTATCTTTAGAAAGAATGGGTTGAGTACCTCCACACACATATAAAATATGATGCCTAGCAATTAGAGAGATGGGATAAATTTATTCACGACTTAGTTAACCCATCCTTTCATCATTTAATCAAGTCATGATGACTTTCAGTATTACATAAATAGATTCATTCACTGTCAAATGCTGTTAGATTTAAAACCTTAACAGGTTGCTGGCTAACAATAGGAAGTATAAAGAACACTGAGTTCAAAATAAATTAACAAAGGAATTGTTAACTCCAACATTCACTTTTATCTTTTTTTTTTTTTTTTGGTTTTGGTTTATTTTATTTTATTGATTTTTAATTTTTTTACTTTCAATTTTTTTTTAATTTTAAAGATGTGAGCTACAATTCAGGGTTAGGTATACAAATGTTTATTATGCAGGAACCCTTGTTGATGAAGTGTGCCCCTCCCTCCCCTGACAGTTTCCCTCAACTGCTAATCCCACCACTGCCCTCACCTCCACTCCCCACCGGCAGTTTCCCACTATTGCCAATCCCTTTCTTATAGTATGATGATAATTGTTCAAGGTCTACTTATGAGTGAAAAATATGGTACTCTGTTGTTGTTTCTGTGAATAGATCATTGAGTATGATAGACTCTAAATCCACCCAAGTTGCTGCAAAATCCATGTTTGTCCTTCTCTATGGCTGCATAATATTCCATTGTGTATATGTACCACTTTTTTACCCAGTCCATCTTGATGGTAGCATGGTTGGTTCCATGTTTTTGCTATTGTGAATAAAGCTGCAATAAACATGCCTGTGCAGGTATCTTTTGTAGAATGATTTGAGTTCCTCCGCGTATATTCCCAATAGGGGGATTCCTGGGTTATATGGAAGGTGAATTTCTAGTTCTTTCAGAAATCACTACATTGTCTTCCAAAGAGGTTGTACTAGTTTGCATTCCCACCAGCAGTGTAGAAGCATTCCTTTTTCTTTGCATCCTCACCAGCATCTGTTGTTGTTTGTTTTATTAATGATGGCCATTCTTATTGGGGTTAGGTGGTATCTCAATGTGGTTCTGATTTGCATTTCTCTGATGATTAGTAAAGTTAAGCACTTTTTCATGTGTCTGTTGGCTGCCTTTATATCTTCTTTTGAGAAGTGTCTATTCATATCTTTTGCCCACTTTTTAGTGGGGCTGTTTGTTTTTTTCCTTTCGGCACATTTGAATTCCTCGTAGATCCTAGATTTTAGACCTTTGTCAGATATACGGTTGACAAACATTTTTTCCCATTCTGTGGGCTGTCCTCCTGCTCTCTTGATGATTTCTTTTACTTCGCAGAAGCTCATCAGTTTGATGAGGTCCCTTATTTTTAAATTGAGGTCCAGTTGACAAATCACAATTCCCTTTCAGATAATCCTTTCCTGATTGGCAGAGTCCTAATGCTTAGGATGCGTCTGGCAATAAATACTCAATAAGTATTTGTTAAACGACCTTGTAGTGTATAGAAAATATTGTGACAATCACTTTGGAATTGTCACTTTTTGGGGGGAGAATGGTGACTTTATATCTGAAGTATTTTATTTGTGGAGTACTATTTGTAAATAGCAGAATAAAACCATGTCATCATTTAGAAATGAAAGAAATTGTAAAAATAAGTGAGTTATCCTTTAAAAGCATAGAAGAAAATATTAATAATCAGATCAGTAAAATACGTTTTATCTTTGACTGACGTTTATATTTCAATTTTTACTTATTTATTACATTTTAAGTGTATACACACCATATAAAGTCTTTTTGAAAGTTATTTGCTCACAAATCATGAGTTTTTTTAAAAAAATAATTAAAGAAAATATAAAGCTCATAATTTGTTAAAGGGAATAGTTGACATTTGTCTTTATATATAAAATATAATCTATTATGTTAAAACAAACTTTATAACACAACCTTGAAAAAATACTAATGTAAAACAAAATTTATTTTTGATAGGCATACTTTTTATTATATTCAAACTCAAAATAATGACATTAAAAATACTCTTAAGGAAGACAGTGAGATTGTATTACTCTAAAATACACTTATGACCAATATTGAGAAAAAAATGAACAATATTCTGTCTTAGGCTAGCTATATCTATATCAGCATAGTTTTTGCTGAGGTAATGGTTTTAAATAAATAATAAAGCCAGTAAAGTCTGGAATTAATGCTGTATGATGAAGGGCTGAAGAAACTATGGGTAAGTAGGGGCACGATTAGTGTCTTCATCTCTTTGAAGGGGGTTATGTGGAAATGGTACTGACTTATTGTGCACTGCTTCAGAGGATACATGAAAGTGCAATTAGTAATACCTAGAATCAGAGCTACCTATAAATGTAATGAGCTACTTGAAAACTGGTAACCTGTAGTAAATTAATGTGGGTATACAACTAACAGATAAATCAATGGGACAAAACAGCCAAAAAAGGTAAAAGAGAGGCATCATATCAGTTAAAAAAGAAATAGAATATTTGATAAATGATGTTTTAAAAACTAGACACCTATTTGCAGGAATAAAATATCAGTTTAGAGAATCATCTCACACCATACACCAGAATTAATTCCAGATGAATTTAAGAGAATTTGAATTTATATTTAAAATTCCAATTACAAAAGTTAGAACAAAATATATTTTAGGCAATAGTCTGCCAGAAAAGACTTTTAAGCATAAAAACAAACAGTAAATTATCAAAAAAGATCTATAGAATTTGTTACACAAAATTAATCATTGTTTAGTAAATTAATATATCAGGGTAGAGCAGGATTATTGAAACAGAGAATTAAGCATAGAATAAGGAATTCCAAGAGTACCAAAGGATGCAGAGAAAAAACCTTGAATTTGGCAATTAGGAGGTTACTGATGACCTTGAAGAAAGTCAATCAAGAGATTAGAAGTTAGGATGCATAAGTTAAATTGAAGAAAAGTGAGCAGATCGAGGCTATATGTTCAAGAAAATTGGTGCTAGTGAAAAGGAAGCAGGGTAGTCTTTTGAAAAGATTTCAGAGTTAAGGGCAGGAACATTTTATTCATTTGAACAATAGGCACAGAGCCTAGAGCTATGAAAATTTCAAGGGCTTACATATATATATTTAAACTTTAAAATTACAATATTGGCCATAAAATTTGAAAATAAAAAACAGAGACTGGCAAATGTTCAACAAATAAAGCATACCATTATGCTAACTTCATTGTTTATTAAATTTATTAATAATGTTTTCATAACATTAAACATAATTTTATATCTTTTCATTTTTTAATAGTTCCCCAAAATGCATGCAACATTTGCAGAAAATGTATAGCCGGGGGTAAATTCAATGAATTACTTTAGGCAAATAATTTTTTTAATTATATAAAGCTTTAAAATATAAATATTGTATCTATTAAGTGATATGGAAGTACTTTAATATGTTTAATCTGTGTAGTGCGATATCAGAAAATGATAGAATACAGAATCTATAAAGATCTTAAAACAGCCCTGATTGAGAAAAGAAAAAAATAACTGGAAAGGGCTTGCTGTAATCAAAAGGCAAGGAAGGAGGGACTGAAGATATCTCAGAAAGGTAGGAAGAGATACAATTATGAGTCAGTCACTTCTTATAGGTAATTTTTTGAATTTACGATATATGATATAAAGCACATGCACATATATTTAATCATTGGAGCAATTACATGTAGGATATGCCAGAAATTTACCACTAAGATACAGGATTTTATATGTCAAAAATATAGCACTTATTTAGAAAAATTATTTGGTATCCTTGCAGTTGTGTCAGTGTACAAAAATCATAGCAATATAAATATGAATCTTAGCCTTATTCTTTAATTAAAGCCATACTAACATTAATTGAGTAACAGCTTGATCAAACACAAATGTTTTACATGGTTTACTATTTACAGACATAACCTAATTATAACTTGCAACCTGATAACTTAAAATAGCGTTAAGAAATTCTCCAGACATTTTGGAGCACACTAAACATTTCTGTATGTGTGTGCTATGGAGTTTCTATTTATAAATCTACCTCTCACAGAAACAAAAAACTGAGTATCACACGTTCTCACTTATATAGTAGACCTTGATCATCCAACGTATTACCGCAAGAAGATGGCTGACAGTGGTGGGAAACTATGGGGGCGGGGAGGGATAGGGGAAGGGATTAATGGCAGTAAATACCTGTCTGGGGAGGGGGGGACACTTCTTATCAACAAGGGTGCCTAAACGAGACATATTTGTGTACCTAACCCTTAACTGTACCCCTCAATATCACAATTAAAAATAATAATAATAAGGCTATAAAGTAGCCAAAGAAATTCATCCCACAAATCCAATGGTACGATTTACAATGTGCAGTGAAACTGTAGCTAAACAGACCAAGATAAATGAAATTAATTTAGAAAAGCTCTTTTCGAATCTTAGTCTTGGGACCAGTTTACACTCTTAAAAATTATTGAGGATAACAGAGATTTTGTTGTTGTTTATGTGGTTTATAACTACTGAAATTTACTGCATTAGAAATGTAACTGAGGCATTTTGAATACATATTTATTGACTTATTTAAAAAATAACTATAATAACCTCTTACAGGTCAATATGAATATCAACTGATAACATTTGCATAGAAAGAAAGCTGGGTATACACAGCTTTAGTCATTTTCTCCTCTTATCTACTCTTCTTATCCAAATTATTTCCCTAAAAAACAATTGCTATCCTGACATTTTTCAAGTTTCAAACCTCTAATGACTCTCCATTGTCTACAAAATTCTTAATTTGGCATTAAAGACCCTCAACAATCTGGCCCTAACTTCTTTTCTACCCTCTCTTGTTATTTCATTACACTCCCTACTGTAGATACACAGCTGTAGTTTCAGTCTTCTAAACATGACTTTTGAATCTTTGCTTCCATGGCCTTACACACAGTACTTTTCTCTTTCAATCAACATAATTTTTCCATCTTTTCTACCTTTCTACCTATGTCAATCCTATCCAACCCTCAAGATCTAAGTCAAGTTCTATCCATTCCTTAAATCCTCCCTTGACCACATAGGATTCTTTTTTCTGAATTCCTACTGAATTTTCCATCATTATTTTTAGCAACTGGCATATGCTGCTGGCTATCATTAATTTTCTTTTTCTATAGAAAGAGAAGTACTAACTGAATTTTGATATATATTTACTGATTTCTAGATATGGTGATGACATCACAATTTAAGTATCACATCAAGTTTTTAAAATATTGCTCGCTATCATTTTCCATCTCAAAACACCTGAGAGATACTGTATACTTACACATGTAATGGTGGTTTTTATAAAGAATATTTGTGTTTCCTACTTTCCAAAGTGTATTTGTATTAAAACCTTACTCCTCATATCTGTTCATATTTCACAAAAAGAAGTACCTATTTGGTTAGCAGATCACTAAAAACATTATTAATAAAAAACCACATATGTTCTACATATTTAGAACAAGAATAAAAATGTCATTAAAAATGTCAGCACAGTTTTTCCACACTCAATTATATTACATTATTAAAGTATAGACTGTATTTTTAAAAATAGACTTTATCTTTTAGAACAGTATTAGATTTCCAAAAATTTGATCAGATAGTAGATATATATACAATCTGATATACTATCCCTATTTCCCTTTACAATTCCTCCATTATTAACATCTTGCATTAATGTGGCACATGTGCTACAATAGATGAACCAATATTAATACATATTGTTAAGTCCATAGTTTATACTAAGGTTCATTGTTTGCTTTGTACAGTTCTATATGTTTGGCAAATGTATAATATCATGTATCTACTATTTACACTTTCCAAGGTCAAGTTCTATGCAGAATAGTTTCACTGTTTTAAAAATCCCCTGTGATTCACCTCTTCATTCTTCCTCCAAGGCTCTGGCAACTATTGATCTTTTTACTGTCTCTAAAATTTTGTCTTTTCCAGAATGTCATCTGGTTGAATTCATAACAGTATGTGGACTTTCAGATTAGTTTCTTTCACTTAGCAATATCCATATAAAGTTCCTCCTTGTTTTTTTGTGGCTTGATGACTCATCAAGCTATTTATTGCTTTTTATTGCTATGTAATATTCCAATGTATAAATGTACCACAGTTTGTTTATCCATTCACCTATTAGATATCTTTGTTGCCTCTTGTTTTTGGTGATCATGAATAAAACTGCTATAAGCATTTATGTTTAGTTTTTTTGTGTGGACGTAAGTTTTCAGTTCAACTGGATAAGATCTAGGGACACAATTGCTGGATTGGACAGTAAGAGTATGTTTAGTTTGTAAAAAACTGTCAAGCTTTCAGAGCGGCTGCATCATTTTGCAATCCCACTAGCAATGAAAGAGAGTTTGCTTTTCATCATTTCTAGCAAACAGTATTGTGGCTTTTTGGATTTTAGTCATTTTAATAGTTGTATAGTGGTGTCTCATTGTTGTTTTAATTTGCAATTCCTTAATGACTTATGAAAATTAGTATCTTTTCATAGGCTTATTTGTTATTTGTGTATCTTCTTTGGTGAGGCTTCTGTTGAGATATTTTATCCACTTTTTAGCTGGGTTTTTTTTTTTTACTTATTGTTATGTTTTAAGAGTTCTTTGTATGTTTTGGATATATTGAATGTATTTTTGGCATATATATATGTACATATATTTTATGATGTAAAATGAATGGAATATATAGCCTTAAACCTAATGTAAATATGGAATAGTTAAGATTTCCCACTCAACAATCCTGGCTTGACAAAAAATCATAAAAATTATTTAACATTAAAATGTTTTGTTGTTGGTATCGATACTAGTTCTAAGTTTTAATGTGCCCAAGAAGGTATATTTGATCAAGGACAAAGTTAAACACTCTAAGTGGCTTAATAACCATCAAACCATTTCCTCCATTTTTTTCAAATTTAAAATAACATTTAGTTATCATACTAGTACAGCCATATTAGCATATGCCCCCTAAAATCTTTAAGGAAAAAGAAATATTTATGCTGAGATGGTGGGAGTGAATTTCTGTGTAATAAGACACTAAAAATTAATTTTTCAAACAGGAGAGTTAAAGCATTTTTAAAGTCACACAGTCATTGGTAATAAAAAAATTAGCATCAATTTCTGAAATACAAGATTAGGGGAACACCTAAAATTTTGAAAGCAGATGTTGGAGATTTTTTTAAAGTACTAGTAATTTATACCAAGGTCTCACTTTTCATTCCAAGTGTGATACAGGTTTAAATAATAAATAGCAAAAAGGTTTAGATAAATTCATGAATGACTGAATTACAGGAAAAAAATATGGGAGCCATTTAGAACAAGGTCCCTAGTTTGTAAGAATGACATCCTAAATAAATTTATGCTACTGTTGACAATATTGCTGACAAGGCTAAATAGTCAGTGTACTTGACTTATTGTCTCATTTTTCATGTTCTATTGTAAGATCTGAGCTCGCTTTCTCTCTCTCATTTACTTTTTTGAACTCTACCATTATGCTACCATCATAGTCATTATGTTAACAATTCAATGCATCTATGTAATATGTTTTACATATTTGGGAACAAGTTTACTAGGAGTGTTACTTATTTGAAGAAACTTCTATTAAATGCAGAGATCCACAAGAAAAAGACAAGCTCTTATACTTTTCTTATACGAGGCAACATATATACTGTAGGCCAAAAGATCAAGTATAGTTAACTTGAATTGGTAGCTAAATTAATATCTACACATTATATATTTTTATATTACATTTTCTGAGCAACTCCCCGGTTTCTGCTTTGGAGAGAAGAACTTTATTCATTTACATAGTTAATACTTCTGTAGATATTTATGCATATTGGAAGGAACACCACTTTCCACTTTGCATCTGAACAAAAGAGTGATAGTGTTAATTTATTCCTTCTTGAGTATTCTTGAATAAAAGAGGAACATAGGACATAGGACAAAGACTAGACTCTGCTTAATGCTCTCCTCAAGCAATTGACTTTTAGATATGTTGATTTTCCAGTGTGAAAGAATTTTTTAAATATGTCAAGCAATTGAGAATATAGGCACTTAGTCATTTTCAAGTCTATTCTTATCCAACTTAAAGGCAGAATCTTTAAAAGATTTTTTGGTATCCTTAACCCTAGTATGTGGAGGGATAAGATTAACAATGCTCATCACCTCTTGAGTGTAAAAGTACAATGAAGAGATGGTGGGCCATAGATAGGCAGAGAATAGAGGGAAACGGTTTTGGGAATAGGGCACTATGAAAATACTGTCATAACTGGGCCTGAAAGGGAAGATGTTTATATATCATAATTTTTAAAAACTATAAGTTAACAGTTGTATTTCATGAACAATTGTTCTGTAAAAGAAAAGCCAGCACATATTACAGATTCCATTCCCTAATTATAATTGAGCATAAAAGACACTCCAGGTCTTTGCATCAGCATTTTCCTTTCCATCTAACAGAAAATATAATATTGAGTGAAGGAAGGGATGGCAGGAGTAAACAGACTTGAAGGAAAGGAAAACATTGAGTTCATAAAATTTTACATTGATAAGGTCTTTAGAAACCAACATTTCCACATGTCCTTAAATGGATACATTTACTCAATTTTGAAGGTATTGCAAATATGTTGAATCAATAAATTTCTGCATATTCCTCATTGTATTAGTACACATTTAACTTAATAGTATTCTGCTGCATGGTATATTATTTCCCTCTGTGCTTTCTTTAATTAAAATGAAGAAAAGTTATAGCTACCAGATAGAGTGCTCTAAGAGGGCAGGGCTTGTCTGTGAGTTGAACTTGGCGCAGAATTGGCTCTTGGTGAATATCTCTTGAGTATTGCATGAATGCCTCAACATCAAAATCTTTCATGTGCTTATAAGCAATTACTAAAATTTTCTGAAGATCACTCATGCTTGTGTTCTCTAAAATGCTTTCTTCTAATGTGTGTGTGTGTGTGTGTGTGTGTGTGCATGTTTACTGTTTCTATTAGGTCTTCAGAAACCAGGGTTGAAACTAAAATTATAGTAGGGTTCTATGCATTCTTACAATGCTTCACAAACACTTAAAAGTATTAATGTCTATTCTTTCACATTTTCTTCATAAATGCCAACTTCTAGATGAGCAGCTGCCAAACTTTCAACTAGATGAGCTCTAACTAGTGCTAAGTATCGTAAATTGGAAAAGTGGCTTTGGTATACAGCATATACATGAGGCAGATGACAAATATTATCTAATCAGCATAAATTCCAATGATGTTTGTAGCAATCTTATTATCTGGCTAATAAAATTGAAGCACAAAGAATAAATAAGAGAATTAAGTGAAGGTATGGGGCAAAAAAATCAGATTTTCCTTTAATTAAGTGAATATTTTAGAAAATAGCCTTTGGAGAACTAATTTACACAGATAACTTTCACTTGGAATTCCCCTTTCATTTTATTAAGCATAGGTAAGCGAATGACTCAGGGCTATACCTTCATGTAGAATATATAATTAATAGCAAGTTATATAAAAGGCGCACCAAACTTTTCATTCCTACATCATTTTAATACATTTCTTGAGATTTTATTGTATTTAGTGTGTTATTAAAATATACTATTTAAGGAAGACACATAATACAAGAAAATAGTAGCTTAACATTCTTGTGTAAGCACTTGTTTTATAAAACCACTTATAGTAGATTCAAAAGCTAATTAGAAAGGTAGAAAATTACAAACTAGTATATAAATAGGACTCAGAATTTTGTTTTAAATCATTTTCTCATGTATCAAAATACTATCAGCCTCAAACAATCTTTTTTAAGGCAGTAAGCTCTGTTTACCATAATTTGCAATTGCTTTAACCATAATTTATTTATTTTCAGTATTTGCAAGAGCTATTCTGCATGCAATAATATTTAAGATAAAGTTCCAAACAGAAAAGTGAAAATGTTTCATAGTATTATATAACGATTAAGAGCCAGATTATCCAGGTTCAAATTCCAGTTCTGCCACTTACCAGGTATAAGAATTTGGGCAAATTACTTAACTTCTTGGTGCCTCCATTTCATGATCTGTAAAATGGGGATAACACAGGTACCACCTGCCTCATAGTCTGTAGTGATGGCTAAATAAGTTAATACATAGGAGGACTGAAACAATCCTTAGCATGTGGTATGAGTTCCATAAACATTGGCTATTATTGTTATTATTACAGTAAATTAGAAATGCAATTCTAGAGAATAAAAAACTAACTTCAACTATTTATTTAAATGTAGATATTTCTTTGATAATTTCTTTCACTATAAAATCCTTTATCTTCAAAATAAAAAATCAACAGTTTGCACTTCCCATGTTTATTGGCTACTCTGATGTTTGTGTGTATGTATTATAGGTAGGGGGTCTCGGGCTAAGTAAATAATCACATTAAAAATCTTAACAGAAGTAAGAACTAAGCCTATTTGTGGACAATCTTCAAAGCTCAATGAATAATTGTCATATCTATGATTCCTTACAGATATCATGGAAATCAGGACAGTGGCGGTTGGAATTGTGGCAATCAAAGGAGTGGAAAGTGAATACTACCTTGCAATGAACAAGGAAGGAAAGCTCTATGCAAAGGTATTGATAACTAATAGCTTACACTTAATTTTTCAAATTTATTTCTGTCAAAAGCATCTTGCTTTTCTGAAAGTATAAATGAGGTTCATTTATTTCCAATTGTATAATTTAATAATTTCATTAAACCACTATACTCAAGCATTAAGAAAACGTGTTTTCTGTGTGACGTTGGACAAATTGCTTAAGCTCTCTGGACTTTGATCTCTTCATCTGTAGAATAAATTGGATTAACTGTCCTCTAATGATCCTTTCAGCTCTAAAATTCCATGTGCATTTCAGATGCTTAAAATTTCCATTTGTCAGCATTAAAGCTCTTTTTGTTTAAGTCCACCCAATTTGCACATTGCTGACATGAAAATTCTGAGGGAAAAAAATCCTGAAGTGTTCAGTTCATTTATTAACATCAAATCTCACAATCATGGGCTTTGAACTGTGAGCATTCACATTGTTCCCACTTTACTACAATGCAAAATATGTAACACTTCATCCCACTAAAATAAAGTATAATTGACTTTCCTGGTATTTCCACAGTTCATCATGATGCCTGGCCCTGGCTAATTATACAATAACACAGGTTTAACTGAATTAACGAAAGTTTGCATGGATGAACAAATAAATTAACTGTTTATCTTTCATTACCATGGAAAGGAATATAGTAGCAAATGAAGACAAGTTGTGAAATTTGTCTCTTACCTGAGAAAGGCAGAGGCTCTGCTAATTATACCAAATTTCCATTGGTTAGAGAATGAGTGACTTGGGAATAGTAATAAGAGGCCTGCTAGTTAGGAGGAAATAGGTCCTAATACTAAAAAACAGTAGACACTGACTGCCAAAAAACTACATTTTGAAACCACATTGCATAACTAAATGTATATTATGGGTTCTTTTTGTCTCAAATTTAAGATACTTTAAAAACATATTCTATATATTAGGCCTGCTCAACCTGAGGCTTAAATAAAGTCATATATGTTTAAATTCTGCCAAATATTACCTGCTTACTCTTTGTTTAATGGAGCCTATCTAAAAATCATGTGAATGATGTCTGTTGTTTTAACAGAAAGAGTGCAACGAAGATTGCAACTTCAAAGAATTAATTCTGGAAAACCATTACAACACATATGCATCAGCTAAATGGACACACAATGGAGGAGAAATGTTTGTTGCCTTAAATCAAAAAGGGATTCCTGTAAGAGGGAAAAAAACGAAGAAAGAACAAAAAACAGCCCACTTTCTTCCTATGGCAATAACTTAATCGTTTATGGTATATAAGAAACCAGTTCCAGCAGGGAGATTTCTTCAAGTGGACTGTTTTCTTTCTTTTTTTCCTTTTCTTTCTTTTTTTTTTTTTTAAGTAACCAAGAAGGGCTGGAAAACTACTGAAAAACTGATCAAGCTGGACTTGCGCATTTATGTTTATTTTAAGACACTGCATTAAAGAAAGATTTGAAAAGTATAAACAAAAATCAGATTTAGTAACTAAAAGTTGTAAAAAATTGTAAATCTGTTTGTACAATCATGGTGTTAGTAATGTTTTTTTCTTAAATTAATTTACCCTTAAGAATATGTTAGATTTGATTATCTGAAAATGTTTATTTAAATATTCTTATCTGCTTATAAAATGGCTGCTATAATAATAATAATGCAGATGATGTTATATAAGATATGTCAGACCTAAAGGCTGCTGGAATGATTTGTCAGATAATCAAGCCAATGTTAACAATGGAAATGAACAGTATTCAAAATGCTTTCTAGTGAAAAATTATAATCTACTTAAACTCTAATCAGAAAAAAATTCTCAAAAATTCTATTATGAAATTGAATCAAATAGGTAGTTTTACAAAAGTACTGGATTAGATCATGCTTGTACCTATTAACAAGAACAAAATTCCTAATGCTGCTCAAATTGAAAGGGTGTTGCTAAAAGGATGTTTTCAAAAATCTTGTATATAAAATAGCAATAATGATAATACTGTACTTCATCTCACTTTCCATAAAATAATATTTTATAATCCCTAAAAGTAAAATTCAAAAATCCTTGTTTTTTTCTCAAGTAACATAGTCTATCTTTTGTATAATTCATATTCAGGAATAATGCTTTTAATAATGTTCTTCCCACAAATAATCATGCTTTTTTTTCCTGTGGCTACAGCATTAAACTCTATTTTAAGTTGTATTTGAACTTTATTGTTTTGTTATTTAAATTTATGTTATTTATAAAAAAAACAACCTTATTAAGCTTTATCTGTTTCATATGGTTTTAATTTTAAAGGAATAACAAAACTGTCTGGCTCAACTGCAAGCTTCCCCTCCCCCTCATGACCAACACCAAGTCTAGTACACAGCACTTGGGCCAGCAAATCCTGGAAGACAGACAAAAATGACAGCCTGCAGCAATGCTTACAATAGATGTCTCCCAGGGAACAATACAAATATGTAAAAAATGTTTTGCCACATACATTTGCCAATTAATTGGATCATATAAGTAAAATCATTATAAATAAAAGGATTTATTAAGTTAGAATTTATTTGAGTACACGAGTAGAAAAGGGTCATATTTTAAAACTATGTATATTTCAGCTTAGTACTTTTCTAACCTCTAGAAACCATTCAAAAGATGGCACCATTGAAAGTTGTTTTGCTTGTCAGATGGCAAGAGTCCAATGCCCAAAATAGAGGATATAGTTAAGGGGCCCTGATTATCATGAAGGCTTGAAGTCAGGCTATAGAAAATGGGCCTGCTAGAAAGATGAATTTCCACTTCAAAATTCTTTCATTGGCAGAGCTTGGTAGTATTTTATATGTTCACCAATGGGAGGTCAACATTTATTTAAATAAAACTGTTGGTATGCTAACCATTGTAGTTTAATTTTAGAATAACTGTCCCCAGCACTTTGGGAGGTCGATGCAGAAGAATCGCTTGATCCCAGGAGTACAAGACCAGCTTGGGCAACATAGTGAAACCTCATCTCTACAAAAAATTAAGAAAATGAAATAAAAATTAGCTGGACATGGTGGCATGCACCTGTAGTCCCAGCTATTCAGAGGTTGAGGCAAAAGGATTGCTTGAGCCCTGGAGGTCCAGCCTACGGTGAGCTGTGATCATGCCACTACACTCCTGCCTAGGTGACGGAATGAGAACTGTCTCAAAAAAATTGGTATTCAAGTCTCTTTACATAAATATTATCTGGTAACACACTTACAGTTGAGAGATTTATATGGAAAGGCTAGATCAATAGAAACAATAGATTCCTTTGTGTTTCTTGTGGTTCATCTACATGACCAGGCTGCAGAAAGCTAGAGAGAATTGCATGACTTATGTTCTAAATTATCATCTGATTCAAGGATGTTGCTAGCCTAGGTTTCTAGATCAGGCTTTTGTGACTGGTGAATGTATTGAAGGCAGAGAAGGATTTATGTTTTTTCATATTTGTTTCTTTAGTGCCTAAGTAGAGTGCTTATTCATAATCCATTTTCTTTGTGAATCTATTCAATGTTTAAATATAAAAGAAAACTCATAATGAAACAAATCTTTCTTTATTTTTAAAAGTTAGTGTGAAACATGATTATACAGAAATTTAAACAGAAATAGTGTATATACATATAAGATACAAGCCATGCCAAATACTCTATGTCTATAGAGTTAAAGTTACATCAAATTACATAGCAATGCAAAATTAGACAAAACCAATATTTAGTAGTAATCCCATTCCTGATAGTATAACTCATCTACAAAATATTTCTAGAAACATGTAATTCCTTATGTTTTCCCCTATTTTTTACTTTTATCATGAAAATTTCAGAAATAAAATCTGCTTTAGTTACATACATTTAGAATTCTAGAATCTTAAAATTGTAAGGGGCCTCCATCTCTCTTACTTATTTGTAGACCCGAACATTGAGATTTGGGTACACACAAGGTCATGCAGCTGGATAGGAGCAGAATTTTCAAAGGAATCTAGGACTTAGCATGTACTTTCTACTCTTAGATTATTAGGATTATTAACTAGTGGTCTGCTTTTTGGGTTTGTTTATTTTTTATTTCCATTGAGATTTCATCTTTACATTTGCACACACACGTGACCATGTTTTGGCAATTCCCTTAATATACAATTATTAACCTTTATTGTGATGATTTGACTCAGAAGGAGAAAAGAAATTTCCAATGTCAAGTTCCAGTTCTGATTCCTACTCATCTCCCACATGCATTTATGAATGGAAAGCATTGTGCAAAATATTCATATAAGCAGAGTAACCTTTTATAAAATGTTCTTTGAAAGAGAAAACTAGTTAAATTCATGGATTCCAACAATTAGGAATAAAAAATTAAATAAAAGAATATAAAATGTTAGAAAAAGTAGTAGAAAAGATACTTTTAATGCAATAAGTGAATTAAAACATTTTGACATAAGCCATAATATAAATTATAATATAAACTACAAAAATATAAAAACCATCATATACATTATCAGTCTTTGAGTTGGCTATAAATGCAATTTAGTGACAGAAGAGAAGGGATGCTGCAGGTAAATACATAGAGTTTCACTTTATTAGAGCTTGCTTTTCTGGTTCTCCAGATTACCAAAGAACATAAAGAGGGACTATGGAACCCAGCCATAGTAAAAGGATTTCTGTATCAGCAAATATTATTGTCCTCAATAAATATCCATGAAATGAATGGATAAACCAATTCCAATTCAGTGACAGGATAATAAGCATACTTCACTGCAAAGCTTCATTCTAATGTCCAAGCATGATACAAATGTGTCGTTGCAAATGAATAGAAATGTATCATCCTATTTTGTGAAGTAGTCAAATCTCTCTCAGGATTGAATCTTTCAGGAGTATTCAAATTCTTATAATTTACTTTTCCATAGTTTGGCACTTTCACGTCACTCCATATACATGTTAATAACGCATTTCATCATACAATAGAAGCCTATTGTTTTAAAATAATATCCACAGTTCTGATTGCTTATATCAATCAACAGATCAATATATCTGAGGAAGGCATTTGCAGGTTTCCTAGTGGCAGACCATGAAAATTTTCTTGGAAGCTAAATCAGTAATTAGAAAGTTGCTTGGTGAGCATGGCATCAAAGCAAAGAGAGATGAAATTGTTTTCAAGTATAAATATTGTCCAAATTATATGAACTCTAATCCGTAACAATTAAATCTGAATAATTCTGTAAAAACATTTCCAATTTCTGATTCTTTGGGCTACTCTATGCCTTATATTATTCACTTCTGTTCACATAATCGTTCTCCACATAGTATAAAATACAACCAGTAACAATACAATTTACTAAATTCCTATCACATTAGGAGTGGTATATCTGGCTATTTGTATTACTATAAAGGAATATCCAGACTGAATTTATAAAGAAAAGAGATTTACTTTGGCTAATGGTTCTGCAGACTATACAAGAAGTATAGTGTTGGCATCTGCTTTTGGTGAGGCTTCAGGAAGCTTACAATCAAGGTAGAAGGTGATGGGAAAGCAGGTGTGTCACATAGTGAAAGCAAAAACAAGAGCAGGAAGGGAAGTGCCAGACAATCAACTCTGGCATGAACTAGTAGAGCAAGAACTCATTATTACTGTGAGAATGGCACCAAGACATTCATGAGGGATTTGCCTACAAGGCCAAAATACCTCCCACTAGGCTCCACCTCCAATACTGAGGATCACATTTCTTTTTTTATTTTTATTTTAAAGATGTAGGGTACAATTCAGGGTTAGGGATACAAATGTTAATTATGCAGGTACCCTTGTTGATGAGGAGCGTCCCCTCCTCCTCTGGCAGTTTCCCACTACTGCCAGTCCCTTTCTTATAGTATTACAATTGTTCAAGGTCAGCCTATGAGTGAGAGCATGTGATATTCAGTTCTTTGTTTCTGTGATAGATCACTCAGTATTATAGACTCTAAGTCCATCCAAGTTGCTGTGAAGTTAATAATTGTGTCCTTCATTATGGTTGCGTAGTATTCCATCATGTAAATGTACCACACTTATTTTATCCAGTCCTCTTTTGATGGGCAGCATGGTTGGTTCCATGTTTTTGCTATTGTGAATAATGCTGCAATAAACATGCATGTGCAGGTATCTTTTTCATAGAGTGAATTGAGTTCCTCTGGGTATATTCTCGGTAGGGTGACTGCAGGGTCATATGGAAGGTCAGTTTTTAGATCTTTTAGGAATCACAGAGATTTTAGTTTCCACAGAGGTTATACTAATTTATACTCCCACCAACAGTGTAGAAGTGCTCCCTTTTCCTTGCATTCTCTCCAGCATCTATTGGTTATTTTTTTTTTTTTGAGTTATTGATGATGGCCATCCTGACTGGAGTTAGGTGGTTTTAACTTGCATTTCTTTGACAACTAGTGAGGCTGAGCATTTTTTCATGCTCTATTTATTCTATTAATATCTTGATATCTGGATTTGTGGTTTGAGACCAGTCATTCTGGGGGCTCTTCATTGTTTGCAATCCGAAGTCTATATTCTCAGTGGGTGACCTCCCGGTGGTCTGTGTGAGACCTATAGTCTTCCTTTGGTTTTCCTTCATTTGTGTAGGTCCCCCCCCCGCCTTTTTAACCTCTTTAATTCTGTTGTTCAGTGATGGAGGGTAGCTTTTACTTCTGTTTGCTCAATCTCCTATTCTTCCTTATGTAGATCCTCTGGCTTTGTTCAATTCTGAAGTTGGACTGGGGGTAGGGGGCTGTGCTTTTTGAAGTTCTGAGATTTAATTGAGGGGGAGCTATGAATCAGAAACTATCTGCAGATTCCAGTATCCACTGATAGATGTGTGGGCTCTCTGGAACCCACTCACCACTGCCTTAAAACCTGTCCATGCAGTCGGTGTATATGTTTGCCCCCTGAAAGCAAAATGAGGTAAGAAAAAGGAAAAGAATGGAAAAAGGAAGGCAGAAGATGAAAGGAAGATGGAGAGACAGAAAATAAGAGGGAAAACCGACAGGCATACCAACTAATGAATAAACAGAGAAACAAAGACAGAAAAACAAAAACAAAAAAATGCATACAATTATATAAACAAACAAACCAAAATCTCCCTGTTGATGTACTCTCCCTCAAAAATACCTACACAAACAGAAAATCTAAAAAAAAAAAAAAGTTAAAATAACAGAAACAAAGCAATTACAAAAATATAAACAAAAACAGAAAAAGAAGAAAAAACAAAACAAAACCAAAATAAAAAAAAACCCTGAACAAAACAAAACTCATTCTGTGGCCATTTCCATAACTCCAAGTTCCTTTTGGATGTCTTCTCCACGTTAAGGAGCGGCTTTGATCTCCAGCCCCTCCCCTCCACTCTCAGTGTGGGCTGATAGGGTTGCTCTCAGCAGATGCCCCATGGGCTACTGTGGGAGGAGGGTGAATCAGATCTGGACTCGCCTGACTTGCTGTCACTGCTGTCAAGTCTTCCACTCAGATCTGATGTGTCTGTGCCTATTCCAGTGTGTGAAGGAGTGTCTGTCTCTCTAAGTCTGATGAGGAGATAACCTCTAAGTACCAGGTTGGAGGCTGGGAGGAGCTGGCAGGGCAATGCTGGTCTCTGTCTGGTTCCCAGACAGAGAAAATGGTGCCAGTTGGCATCTCCTCACCAGTGGTGGGGCTCAGTTCCAGATTTCTATGACCAGCTTTCTCCACAGTACCTGGGGCTCATGCCACTCTGCTGTCACAGGTGATGGTGTGGGTCAGGTACCAGATGATGAGGGGCAGCTGTTCTCCACTGCCTTCTCTCAGGAGAGCCCTGAGAATGGCAGATGATCCTGCACACTGGACCTCCAATCTCAGGGTGGCGGGGGGGTTGCAGTCACCTCTGGAGGAAAGCCCCATGTACATGAACCTGAGTCTCCCCTCAGATGGACTTTCACTCACCCACCAGTACACACCCACTCACACAGAGAGTCTTTGTGGACACTCGCTTATGTGGAGACTCTCACAGTCTGACCTGTTCCATTGCCATCTTGCCCCTTTTGAGGATCACATTGCAACATGAAGTTCAGAGGAGATAAGCATCCAAACTATATCACAATCCCAATGGTGTTTTGTAGGTTTCCCCACTCTTTAGTTGTGCAAATTTCTTGGTTTCCTTATTGCTTATGGTATAGACTATAGTTTATAAAAAAAATAAGGTTTGTTAATGCTTTAACCTTAAAGTCCAGAAAAGAGAATAAATGGGTTTAAAGATGGAGGAGACATATAAAAATAGTTGTTCAAAAGTGATCTTTATTTTCTTCACTTGAGTTCAAAAGCTTAAATGGTGTTATACCACAATAAGAGAAATGAACATTAAAACTTTAGCTTTGTAAATAATCTAACAATATTATACTGGTTAAAGGGAGCTGTTTTATAAATCTTGAATCATTTCAAATACTGAAATTCTGTAACTGTTTATATTCCAGTCCTAAAAAGGGAGATATATCATTTTGTTTGGGAGGCAAATTTTAACTGTCCACTATTTCTTGATAAACAAAAGCAGAACTTTCTCTTTGCTAAAATTCTGGAAAAATGTTAATTCCACATGGCAATAAGCATTTCAAATGTCAAGAAGAAGAAATTATGTTTTAAATGTTTTAGATTAGAAGAAGCAATTCTAAGACAGCAGTATACATGGAGCACAGATTATTTCATTCCTTGAAAGTCATATATATATATATATACATGCATGTGTATATATACTAACATTTTACCCTGGTTCTGCTCTTGACTCGCCTTAGTCTTCCTCCAGCATACAGATTAAGTTTTAAAAATTCACAAAGACACACACACACACGCACACACATACACACACACACACACACACACACACAGACAGAGAGAGAGAGAGAGAGAGAGAACGCTATTAAGAAGAGTTCTAAATCATAAATCTTAAACCACCAGTCTCTATTGCTCATCCCACCTCAACAGTCGACAACCACTTTGGAAGCTTATTCAGCACCTATGCATAGAAGTCATGGAGTAACAAAATATTAGAAAAGGGAAATATAAAAAATCCTATTCTGATCACCTCTTTTTTCAGCTGGAAAAAATAAGGCTTAGAAGGATTATATAATCAGCTCAAGGAAATTCAAGTATTCTATGTGCAAGTTAAAAATCTTAGAGCTGAGAAAATGTCAGAGACTATAGAAAAGGCTCCAAATTAAAACATACTTATAATCCCAGTAAATACATTCTCTGAGTCTTATGTTTAGGGGATTCTCCACAGTGATGACTGAGTCCAGATTGGGGATAACCAAAAAGCAGTATATGGTATCTTTCAGATGCCTTGGCCCAAGTCCCTTTGCAGTGACTTTCTACAGAATAGTAGTCTTCAAGGTCTTTGGTCACAAGTCCCCTTTATACTTTTGAAAATAACTGAAAATACCAAAGAATTTTTTGGTTTATATGGATTTTTGTATTTACTAATATTTTCTATTTAAGAAATTAAAAGTGACAAATGTTAAATATGTATTTCTTAATTCACCAAAATAACATAAATAGCATATTTTATCAAACTATACTTTCAAGAAAAACTATGAAAAGAGTAACACTGTTTCACATTTTAAAAATTTTCTTAACATCTGGCTCGGTAGAAGATAGCTATTTTCTAATATCTGCTTCTACATTTATTGTGTTGTGATTATTTTTCTTTGAAGCATATATTTACAAATTAAATTATATAAAGAAAATCTATCATCACACAGATAAGCTATTAGAAGAAGGAAGAATATTTTAATAGCCTTCTATTATAATTGTGAATATTGTTTTATACACAATAAAGCTTGACAAGGTATAGTTTTTTATTATTTTAGAGTTGTGGGGTACATGTGATGATTTGCTACATAAGTAAATTGCTTTTAGGGAAGGTTTGAGCTTCCAGAAAGCCCTCTCTCCCCCGATAGTGAACATGGTACCCAGTGGCTGCTTGTGTACCCCTTAACCCCTCTACCTCCATTCCTCCTTGTAAGTGCCCAGCATTTGTTGTTCCCACCTTTGTATTTACATGTCCAATGTTTAAGGCAAACTTATGAGTGAGAACATGTTGTATTCAGTTTTTTGTTTCTGTGACAGTTTACTTAGAAGATGGCCTCCAGCTACATCCATGCTGCTGCAAGGGACTTTATTTTGTTTTTCCTTATGACTGTATCGTATTCCATTGTGTACATATATCACATTTTCTTTATGTAGTCCACTTTTGATGGGTATTAGGATTGGTTTCATGTTTTTGCTATTGTGAATAGTGCTGTAAGGAACACACATGTAAAGGTTTTTTGTTGTTTGTTTGTTTTGTTTTGTTTGGTAGAGCTATTTAGGTTTCTCTGGGTGTATTCCCAGAAATAGGATTGCTGGATTGTATGGTAGCTCAATTTTTAGGTGACAGAATGCCACACTGATTGCTGAAAGGCTGAACTAGCTTAAATTGCCAACAGTGTAAGTGCATCCCCTTTTCTCTGCAGCCTTGCCAACACCTGTTGTTTTTTTGACATTCTAATAATGGCTGTCCTGATCAATGTGAGGTGTTATGTCATTTTTTGCAGTTTTGATTTGCATTTCTCTAATGATTAGTGAGGCTGAAATTCTTGTGTATATTTGTTGGCTGCTTGAATGCTTTCCTTTGCAAAGTGTCTGTTCATGTTCTTTGCCCATGTTTTAATGAGGTTGTTAGTTTTTTTTTTCCTGTCAATCCATTTGAGTTTCTTATAGATCCTGGATGTCAGACCTTTTTGGATGCATAGCTTGCAAATATTTTTTCCATTCTGTAGGTTGTCTCTGTATTCTCTTGATGATTTCTTTTGCTTTACAAAAAGGTTTTAGCTTGGTAGGATCCCACCTGTCAATTTTAGTTTTTGCTGCATTTACTTTTGAGGACTTAGTCATAAATTAATTGCCTACTTCAATGTCTGGGAGGATGTTCTCTAAGTTTTCTCCTAAGATTCTTATAGTATGAGGTTTCACATTTAAGTCCTTGACTAATTTTAGGTTAATTTTTGTATATGGTAATAGGTAAGAGTCCAATTTCATTCTCCTGCATGTGGTTAGCCAATTTTCTCAGTACTATATACTAAATATACTAAATAAAGTTTTAGTATATTGTATATTCACCATTGTTTGTTTTTGTCTGCTTTGTCAAAGATGAATTTGTTGAAGGTCCATGATTTTGTTTTTGGATTATCTGTCTTTTTCCATTGGTCTATGTGTGCCAGTACTATGCTGTTTTGATTACTGTAACCTTATAGTAAAGTTTAAAGTCTGAAAGTGTGATGCTACCAACTTTGTTCTTTTTGTTGATGGTTGCTTTAACGATTTTTGCTACCATATGAATTTCTGTATTGTCTTTTCTAGGTCTGTGAAAAATGATGCTGATAATTTGATAGGGATTGTGTTGAATCTGTAGATTGCTTTGAGTAGAATGGACATCTTGATATTGATTCTTCCAATCCATGAGTATGGGATGTTCTTCCATTTCTTTGTGTTGTCCTTGATTTCTTTCTTTCTTTCTTTCTGTCTTTTTTTTTTTTTTTTTTTTTTTTGACTTGGAGTCTCACTCTGTCGCCCAGGCTGAAGTACAGTGGCACACTTACAGCTACCCCAGTGTTGACCTGCTGGGCTCTGGCGATACTCCCACCTCAGCCTTTCAAGTAACCAGAACTACAGGCACGCGCTACCATGCCCGGCTAATTTTCAATTTATTGTAGAGATGAAGTCTCACCAAGTTGTCTGGGCTGGTCTCAAACCCACGGGCTCAGGCAATCCACTTGCCTCGCCATCCCAAAGTGCTGGGATTACTGGCTGAGCCACCTAGCCCGGCCTGTCCTTGATTCCTTTGAGAAGTGTTTTGTAGTCTCATTAGAAAGGACTTTCACCTATTTCGTTAGATGAATGCTGGGGTATTTTATTTGTGTGTGTGCATGACTATTGTGAACAGGATTGTGTTTTTTATTTGGTTTTCAGCCTACTTGTTGGTATATGGAAATGCAACTGTCTTTTGTGCATCAATTTTGTATCCCAAGACTTTCCCAAAGTTGTTTATAAGTGCAAAGAGATCTTTGACAGATTCTAGTGTTTCATAGGTACAGAATCATATCATCTGCAAAGAGGGATAACAAATTCTTCTTTTCCTATTTGGGTGCCCCTCATTTCTTTCTCCCATCTGATTGTTCTGGCTAGGATTTCCAGTACCGTGTTAAATAGGATGAGTGTGACAGTGAGAAGAGGGCATCTCAGTCTTGTTTCAGTTCTTAGAGGGAATGTTTTCAGCTTCTCCCTAGTAAGTATGATGTGGGCTGCAGGTTTGTCATAGATGGTTCTTAATATTTTGAGGCAAGTTCCTTCGATGTCTAGGTGTTTGAGGTTTTGCTTTTCTTTTTTTTAATCAAGAAGGGATTTTGATATTATCAAATGGTTTTTCTTCACCTAATGAGATAACCATTTGGTTCTTGGTTTTACACCTGTTTTGTGATGGATTATATGTATTGATTTATGTGTGTTAAACTAGTCTTGCCTCACAGGGATGAAGATGACCTGGTCATGATGGATGATACCTGAAATGTGCTGTTGTATAAGATTTGCCAGAATAATGTTTAGAATTTTAGCATCTATGTTCATCAGGAAAATTAGCCTGTAGTTTTCTTTCCTCATTGGGTATTTGTCATTTTGGGGTATCAGGATGATATTAGCTTTACAGAATGAGCTAGGGCAAATTCCTTTCTTCTCCATCATCTGGATACTTTTCTTTTTTTTAAAGCAGGATTTATTGAGAGGACAGAGAAGCTCCCACAGTGGGAGAGGACCCGAAGGGGTTGCCCCATCTGGATACTTTCAATAAGATTGGTATCAGCTCTTCCTTGCACATCTTGTAAAATTCAGCTGAGATACCACCTGGACTAGGGCTTTTCTTGATGGGGAGGTTTCTTATTACTGAGTCAATTTATTGGATTATTATTGGTCTGTTCAGGGTTTCAATATCTTCTTGTTTCAATCTTGGGAGGTTATGTGATGCCAGGAATTCCTCCATTACCTCTGGATATTCTAGTTTATTCACATACAGATGTTCATAGTAATCACTGATAATCTTTTGGAATTCTTCAGGGTCATGTGTAACATTGTCTTTTTCATTTCTAAGTGTGTTGATTCTATTTCTCTCTCTCTCTCTCTCTCTCTCTCTCTCTTTCTCTCTCTCTCTCTCTCATTTTGGTTAATCTGGCCTGTCAATCTTATTTATCCTTTCAAAGAACCAGCTTTTTGTCTTGATCCTTTGTATAACTTTTTGGGTCTCTATTTCATTCAACTGTAACTTTAATTATCTCAATTTTTCTCCTAATTTTGGAATTGGATTGCTCTTGACTTTCCAGCTCCCTTAGGTGCAACATTAGCCTGTTTACTTGAGATCCCTCTGTTTTCTTGATATGTACATGCAATGATATAAACTTCCCTCTCAGCCCTGATTTAATGGTATCCTAGAAGCTTTGGTGGTTTGTATTTTTGTTTTCATTTGTTTCTAGGAATCTTTTAATTTTTACCTAGGTTTCTGTTAACCCAAAAGTCATTCAGAAACATGTTGTATAATTTTCATGTACTGTGTGTTTGGGGAGCTTCCTGATATTTATTTTTATTTTATTGTGGTCTGATAAAATGTTTGGTATGATTTCAACCTTCAAAATTTATTCCCACTTGACTTATGTGTGAGTATGCTGTTGATCACGGAGTATGTTCCATGTGCTAATAAGAATAATCTATATTCTGTGGTTGTTGGGTGAAGTGTTCTGTAAATGCCTAATTAGGTCCAATGGGTCAAGTGTCAAGTTAAAGATCTGAATTTCTTTTTTCATTTTTTTGCCTTGAAGATCTGTCTAAGGCTGTTAATGGGATATTAAATTCTCCAACTATAATTGTATGGTTGTTTATGTCTTCTCTTAGTTTAATTACCAATTGTTTTATAAATCTGGGTGCTCCTATGTTGAGTGCACATATATTCAAAATGGGTATTTCTTTCAGGCTTTTAAAATTATGCATTGTTCTTCAGTGTCCTTTTAAACTTTTATTCATTTAAAGTCTGTTTTGTCTGATATAAAAATAGCTACTCCTGCCCTTGTTTCTGTTTTCCATTTTCCTTGGAAAACTTTCTCCAGCTCTTCCTTGGAGACTTTTCTCCAGCCCGTTACTTTGAGCCTGTGGTTGTCATTTGCAGTGAGATGAGTTTCCTGAAGGCAGCAGAAGGCTGGACCATGCTTCTTTATCCAATTTGTCACTCTATGCCTTTTGAGGGGGCATGTTCAATCTATTCACATTTAAATTAATTATTGATATGCTAGGGTTTATTCTTGTTATACTGTTTTTCAGAGACTGCTTTTATTTTTAGGTTCTGGGGTTGATTTGTATGATCAGTGAACTCTGCACTTGCCTGTGCTTTTGTAATGAGTGAAACTGTTCTTTCATTTCTGTGCTTAGAAATTTTTAATTTTTTTTTTGAGTTGGAGTCTCACTCTGTCACCCAGGCTGGAGTGCAGTGGCCGCTCCTGGCCACTGCAGCCTCGACCTGCTGGGCTCTGGCGATCCTTCCGCCTCAGCCTTCCAAGTAGCTGGAACTACAGGCGCGTGCTACCACACCCAGCTAATTTTCTGATTTATTGTAGAGATGAGGTCTCACCGAGTTGCCCAGGTGGGTCTCGAACCTGCGGGCTCAGGCAATCCATTCACCTCAGCCTCCCAAGGTGCGGGATTACAGGCTGAGCCACCGAGCCTGGCTTAGAACTTTCTTTTTTTTATATATATATATATTTTTTATTTATTTTTTTTATTATGTTATTGTGGGGTACAGTTAGGGGTTAGGCATACAAAATGTTTCGTTCAGGTACCCTTGCTGATAAGAGGTGTCTCCCCATCCCCAGACAGATACCCACCACCATTAATCCCATCCCCCTCACCCTCCCCCCACCCCAGTTTCCCACCACTGTCAGTCATTTTCTTGTGGTAATACGTTGGATGATCAAGGTCTACTATATGAGTGAGAACATGTGATACTCAGTTTTTTGTTTCTGTGAGAGGTCACTCAGTATTATGGACTCTAGT
>CAUYQG010053998.1:0-29278 GCA_963574415.1 Tarsius wallacei
ATGCTCATGAATTGGAAGAGTCAACATTTTGAAGATATCCTTCTTACCTAAGGTAATCTACAGATTTAATGCAATACCCATCAAATTACCAGCAACATTCTTCTCAGAGCTAGGAAAAAAACAATACAGGAATTCATATGGAAACACAAATGACCAAGAATAGCCAGAACAATCCTCCGCAAAAAAAAAAAAAAACCAAAAAAAAAAAGCAGGAGGTATCACACTACCAGACTTCAATATATATATACAGCTACAATAATAAAGCTATAATAATCAAAATAGCTATAAAGCTACAGTAATCAAAACAGCTTGGTATTGGTACAGGAACAGGCATATAGACCAATGGAATAGAATTAAGATTCCAAAAGCAAAACCTCAATTTCTCAACTAACTCATCTTTGACAGAGCCTCTACAACCTACCACTGGGGAGGGGAGAACCTATTCAGTAAATGGTGCTGGGAAAACTGGCTGACCACATGCAGAAGATTCAAACATGATCCCTATCTATCCCCATACACAAAAATTAACTCTAAATGGATCAGAGAACTAAATATAAAACCTCAAACCTTAAGAGTCTTAGAAAATGCAGGATACACCCTTATGGAAATTGGAAATGGCATCCAATTCCTGAACAAAGCCCGAAACACACAGACCATAAGAGACAAGATAGACAAGTGGGACCTCATTAAACTGACAAGCTTCTGCAAAGCCAAAGAAACCATCAAGAGAGCAGGCAGACAGCCCACAGTTTGGGCAAAAGTATTTGCCAACTCCAGGTCTAACAAAGGCTTAACATCTTGGATCTACAAGGAACTTAAACATGCCAAAAAGAAAAAAACAAACAACCCCATTATAAAGTGGGCAAAAGTTTTGAACAAATACTTCTCAAAGGAAGACATCCGAGCAGCCAACAGACACATGAAGAAATGTTCAACCTCACTAATCATCAAGGAGAGGCAAGTTAAAACTACACTGAGATACCACCAACTCCAATCAGAATGGCAATTATCAATAACTGAAAAAATAACAGATGCTGGAGAGGATGTGGTGAAAAGGGAATACTTCTTCACTGTTTGTGGGAGTGTAAACTAGTGCAACCTCTGTGGAAAGCAGTGTGGTGATTCCTAAAAGCTCTAAATATTGACCTCTCATATGACCCTGCAATCCCCCTACTGGGAATATACCCTGAAGAACTCAAATCACTCTATAAAAAAGATGCCTGCACACGCATGTTTATCGCAGCATTGTTCACAATAGCAAGAACCTGGATCCAACCATGCTGTCCATCAAAAGAGGACTGGATTTAAAAAATGTGGTACATATACACACTGGAATACTACTCATCCATAAAAAAGAACAAAATCACGAATTTCACAGCAACCTTGATGGAACTAGAGTCTATAATACTGAGTGATCTCTCACAGAAACAAAGATCTGAGTATCACATGTTCTCACTCATATAGTGGACCTTGAACATCTATCATAATACTATAAGAAAAGGACTGACAGTGGTGGGAAACTATGGTGGGGGTGGGGAGGGGAAGCAAGGTGGGACTAACGGTAGTCAATATCGGTCTGGGAATGGGGAGACACCCCTTATCAACAAGGGTGCCTGAACGATGCATATTTGTGTACCTAACCCTTAACTGTACCCACAATTTTAAAATAAAAAATATGTTTAAAAAGAAACAACAAAAAAAATAGTGTTACATCTATACAATGGAATACTGCACTACTCAGTGATGAAAAAATCATGCTCTATTGATATATGCTACAACATGGATGAAATATTAAAGTGAAAGATGTAAGAAAAATACATAGTATATTATTCCATTTATAAAAAATTTGAGAAAATATAAACTAATCTATAGTGACAGAAAGCAGATAAATAGTTGCCTGTGGCGGAATAGGCATGGAGGAGAGGGACAGATTTCAAAGGGGTTTGGGGAAACTTTTGGAGGTGATAGATGTGTTTGTTATACTATTGTAATGGTTTCTTGGGTGTGTGCATATGTCAAAACTCAATCAAATTGTACTCTTTAAATATCTGTAGCTTACTGTTCATCAACTAAACCTAGACTGGCAGGGCATGGTGGCTCACACCCACTTTGGGAGGTTGAGGCAGGAGGATCATTTGAGGCCAGAAGTTCAAGACCAGCCCAGGCAATTTAATGAGACCCTGTCTCTACAAAAATAAAAATAAAAATTAGCTGGGCAAAAAAAAAAAAAAAAAAAGTAGTAATGGCTGCTCTTATGGGAAACGCAGAGAATTAGGGGAAATTAAAAAATGCCCCTCTTTAGTCCCATGGAAAATCCAAACCCAATTTTGTTGTATCATTATAGAGGGATAGGATGTTTGGAAAGGACATGGTTGTCAGGGAAGAACTTAGGAATTTAGACAGGTGGTCTAGAGGGCAAGAATAATCTAAACTGGGTAACTGGAGGAAAAAAGACATGCTAAAGACTTGTAGAACATAGTAGTCAAACCACTCTTTTTGTGACAGAATAAAAATGATCTAAGAATTGGAAGCTTACTTTAGAAAACAAAAAAGGGAGTTAATGAAGAAGATAGTTAATAGAAGACTAAATTTTGAAATTACTAGTGGTTAATTTTAAAGACATTAATTTATTTGTTAATACAAAAATTATCTATTGAGTATCTACTATGTGTCAGACATTGTGTCAGATAATGAGAATTACAGCAATAACAAAATGACCCCATTCTGGTCTTTGGTGGTTCTCATTTTTGGAATAAAGAAAATTATGCAGTTTATGGTTTGTCTAAATGTTTAGTGTCTACAAAAGATCCTAAGATAAGCAGGCACTTGTAAACTATTCAATGATGGATAAGGCCTGGAAGTCATTCAATAATTATTTGCTGAACAAAATAAGCAGTTCTTGATTTCAAGAAACAACCCAAAACTTAACAGGAGTTCACATTTATTGAGCTTGTTCTGTATGCCAAGCACTACTAAGTATTTTACGCTGATTAAAAAAAATAAATCCTTCTATTAGTCTATGAAATAAAGGCCTTTATTATAGATGAGGAAACTAGTTTAGAAAAATTAGGTGAGCTGGCTGTAAAGCTCTATAGTTACTAAGTGGCAGATCTAAATTTTGAAAAGAGAATTCTGACTCCATATTCCTCTCTTAACCACCGTTTTACGCAGTATAGTACTGTCTTCATAATGTGGCGGGCAGGATCCTAGGATGTGAAAGTCTTCCATGTGTTTACTTTAGAGTGTTGATATTGATAACTTAGAAAGAACAATTTGAGAAGTCTTAAATATAGGAAACTGATTTAATCATTGCATTAATTCTGTGAAAGTTTTTTAATAATGATATGCCAAACTACACTATCATTCATGAAATGGGATAGAGAACGATCTACTTACTGAATTTCCATTTTTGTCTCAGTAAAAAATCATAACCTAACACTCCTTGCCTTTAGGAATTCCCATTATAAGTTAAACTTCTAGAAGACCCAAAAGTCTCAATGAAAAAAATGTTTGGATGTTTGGGTAGTTTAAGTCATTAGTTGTCAAATATTTGACAGATTCAAAAGCTGAGAATACTCAGTATCCTGTTCAGTAAATTGATGCAGTTTTTGAAACAAATTTACTAAATGCTGTTTTAAGCACTGAAAATACCATAGCAAAAGAACATCTATGTTCTTATGGGATTTATATTCTAGGTGAGGGTCAAAAAACTGATTTGTCATATCTATCTATCTATCTATCTATCTATCTATCTATCTATCCATCCATCCTACTTGTCTACCTTCCAGGTAATAATAAGTGGTAAGAAGAAAACTGAGTGAGAGAAGATGAAGGAGGGTGCAGTTTCAGATAGGAAGATGATGAAAGGCCTTTCAGATGAAGTGACATTTGACCACACACTTGATGTGAGAAATAGTTAGCTATGAAGATATCTGGGAAGAGCCTTTTGAGGGGACTTTGGAGCAACTCTGTGAGGGATATAAAAATGCTGAAAGAAATAAAGGAGGAAGCAATGAGGTATGAGGAATCTGGGAGACAAATTTTGACTATTACAAGCTTGCACACGTGTGTACGCACACACACTAGCCATGTTCATGTCCCTGTGAAATATTTGTTTAATAATAGTTTCTAGTATTGCAGCAAAATAATTGTTCCATAGAATGACTTTTTCATGCCATCTCTGTTACACGTTGAATGATCCCTCACTTTTGAGCTGATATTTAAGAGGTTATATATCCACTGGATTTTTCTTTTGTGGATCTGAGTCTCCCACAGTTATGTATATTAGCTATGAACAGTTTATTTCTACATACATTTCTTTTTTCTCTTATTGTATTTTGATCTCTTTTTATAATTTACTGATTTCAGCGTTTGCAATTTTGGTACTATTCTTTTAAGATTATTAGCAGAAGATTTCTAAAGTCCTAATTGCTGAAAGGTGCTAGAACTTTAGAGTTTTAAAAATCTGGGACAACTTTTAAAGGACCTGATATGTCATTGCATCTTAAAAACATTATGAAGAAATAAAACATTTTTAAACATTTATTTTGACAACCATAGCAAGATTCGTCACTATCAAACTGGTCTCCAGATAGAAAATAAATGATTTTCAACCAACAGTTGCAGCTGATTTGTGAATACTGAAGTTAATAAATAGTCCCTCCTCTTATTTTGAAAAAAGATAATGATGAGAGTATACATATCTGAAATGAGAGAGGTACTTTTTTTTTTTTTTCCCAAATGCTGAGCACTAAGGCTCATTAGAGTTATTATTTAAGAAGTAAAGGGTAGGGAAAGGACTTTGGCAAAGGAATTTACCATACGGGAGTGATGCAGTTGACATTTAAACTTATTACTAAATGGTTTAGGAATCTTGGAAAATAATAGCAAGTATTTATTCAAATATAAGTCAGAAGACCAATGCAATCATTCTCCCTTACTTCTGTTTGAATGGGTGAGCATCTTTCTGAGACTGGTTTTTAACTCACAATGTAGGTTATGCTGAAATATAAAATCAGATTAACCCTATTTATGATAATAAGTCACAAAGATGAAAAGGGTATAAATTTACTAAATATATTAAAACAGCACTAGAGGTATTTCCTGCCTGCTTGAATCTGATTGATCTCTTTGCATTTGCACATGCACTACTCAGGTACATAAGTTACCTTGATTTTATGAGAAAAATAGCTCCATTTGGAGCAATGGTATTTCTGGTACAAAATTTGAATTATTTTAATTTTAGAATCTATTAGTCTTTTTGTCTTTAAGAAGCAAGTGTTAAAAACACCTGTTTAAAAATGCTTATGGTTCAAATGACAATGTTTATCCACCTCAATTTGATTATGATTATGAATTTAGCACATCAGACAACATATGTAAAAGTGTAAAATATTTTGAATTTACTATGATGGTCTTTTAAAAAAAGACCACTGACTACTTTTGAATTAAAAGGACTATTTGCAATGTGATTTTTAAATAGGTTGCTCCAAAACCATTTTATTTTTAAGCAAGCTTATCTGGATCTATATGAATATATGCATGTTTTATTATATAATGTGAACTATGCCACCAGTTATCCAACAATGATAATTCAAAATTCCTGTGTGCATAGATAAAAACAAACAAAAAAGTGAAAAAAACCATTCACTTTGGTAGAGAGCTGCAAATGAGCCAGAATTCTCTGTGGCACCTAAATCTCCACCTGAATTGATAGGACACAAATTAGAAAGTAAAAATCAAAATGAGGAAATAATGAAACGAAAAGAAATGTACACTGCAGTATTTACAGATAAATCTTCTCTAGAAATTAAACACAGACCTTAGTCCTATTAGAGGGTATAAAAGATAAAATGAAGGTATTATTGGAGATTATTTAAGTTTGTTTCTTTTGAAAAGTATTATATTCAAAATAAATAATCCTAGCAGTAATAAAAAAAAAAAAGCAAGTCATTTTCTCACAACTGACCTCAGTCCTGCATTCCCTGCCAGCGACAATTTTTGCAACAGTTTGAGGACATCATTCCGGAAATGTTTTACCAAATTAAAAAAAAAGTATACAGATAAATGATTTAAAGACATTCAGATGCACACTTTCATTAGTTTCACTTGTCTTGTACCTTGAGGTACTTTATCATGTATCTTGGAGATTGTTTCATTTCTGCACTTACAAATACACTTCATTCTTTTTCTCTTGCTTTTCTTTAATTTTATTTGTGTTAATAGGTAATGAAGCAATGACATCAGATTCAAAAGTTGCAAAAATGATAACGCATAAAGGTAGCTGCCTATGCTCCAGTCACCCAGTCTTATTTAATAGCAGTAACTATGTGAACAATTTCCTGGCTACCTTTTGAGAGATTTGTCAGATATTCCATTTAGTTACAAGTACATATAACTACCTGCCCAACACACACACACACACACACACACACACACACACACACACACATACACACACACACAGACACGCACGCACACACAGAGTTGCTTTTTATACCACCTGATCTGTACTTTAAAAACAAAACAACAGCCGGGCTCGGTGGCTCAGCCTGTAATCCCGCACCTTGGGAGGCTGAGGTGAATGGATTGCCTGAGCCCGCGGGTTCGAGACCCGCCTGGGCAAGTTGGCAAGACCTCATCTCTACAATAAATCAAAAAATCAGCCTGGCGTGGTAGTGCACGCCTGTAGTTCCAGCTACTTGGAAGGCTGAGGCGAAAGGATCGCCGGAGCCCAGCTGATGGAGGCTGCGGTGGCCGGGAGCGGCCACTGCATTCCAGTCTGGGCGACGGAGTGAGACTCCAACTCAAAAAAAAAAAAAAAAAAATTAAAAAAAAAAAAATTTGTCTTGGAGATTATTCCATTTGCGTATATATATGTAATAATAATAGTAACAATAATAATAATATATACTTCATATTTTTTACAGCTGTATGATGTTCTATGGCATAGATGTATCATAAATTATTTATTCAGCTCCTTTTAATGAAAATTTAGTTTATTTCTCATATTTTGCTATTACATAGAAGGCTACAGGAATATTTTAAAATATACAAAACAACAACATCTGTAAGAATATAGATAGCATATATACCTAAAAGTTGATTACTGGAAAAAAGACAATTTTTATTGATAATATCAAATTGATTTCTATACTTGCTGTACAAATTTACCTTTCTACTAGAAAAGTACAAAGATGCTTCTTTCTCCATACCATTTACAATATACTACACAATTGTTTTTTGCTTCTTTTTCAATCTAATTGACTTTTAAAAATATATTACCTCATTTTGACTTTGTTTTGTATTTTTTTATTAGTGAAACTGAATATTCTTTTACATTTTTAGGCTAATTACTTTTCCTTTTCTGTGAACTCTCTTATACTTTCTCCATGTTTCTGTTGAGCTGTTAGTCTGTTTTTCTTGTTGATTTGGAAAAAAGCATTACATACTGAGGTAATTTTCTATATAACTGTATATACTTTCTCAAATGTCATTTTTTTTTACTTTGCCCTTTTTGTATATTTTTAGTCAAACAATTTGTATGCACCAAAATGTACCCACTTTTTAAATTACTTCTGCCTTTATTTCACATTTAATAATCTTAAATCTAGTTTGTAATCAATGTGTTATAGAAATTTAATTTTCCTCAGATAATCAGTCAGTTGTTCTAACACCATTTGCAAAATATGTTGTTTTTAATATAAATTTAAATGTCAACTTTATTATATTCTAGCTTCCCAGATGTATTAAACACTATCTCTCAGATTCTATTTTATTCCTTTGAAATTTCAGTCCTTCCATGAGCCCATGGCACACTTATTCATTCAATTTAAGTAATACTTAATATCTGGTAAACTAGATCCTTTATTACATTTTAAAATTTTTCTCAACTCTTCTTGTAAGGATATTTTACCTTACAAGAAAAAATTTTTGAATTGACTAATATAGTTAAAAAAAATCATAGTTATAGACATCAGTAGAAACATAATAGACACTGATGTTTTGAGGGCATTGAATTGCATTTGTTGATTAACTTAGGAATCATTGAGGATTTTCAGATGGTGGGTATTTCTATTCAAGAATAAGGTATTCCTTTAATTTTTAAAAATTTGTATTTATGATAGCAACAAGTATTTTAAGGTTTTTTAGTTGTAGTTTTTTTTTGAGTCAGAGTCCCACTTTGTTGACCAGGCTGGAGTGCAGTAACACGCTCACAGCTACCTCAGTGTTGACCTGCTGGGCCCAGGCTATCCATCTGCCTTAGCTTTCCAAGTAGCCAGAACTACAGGCATGAACTACCATGCCCAGCAAATTTTTTGATATATTGTAGAGATGAGGTCTCATCAAGTTGCCCAGGCTGTTCTTGAACCCCTGGGTTCAGGCAGTCCTCTTGCCTTGGCCTCCCAAAATGTGTCGTAGATATTTTTAAACAAAAAATTCTTGTTTATTCCATTTGTTATCCTATTGGTGTCATTTTACATTTTTTCTATAATATATTTAAATTTACTTGAAAAGCATAAATATCATATGATTACATTATTTTAATATTAATTCTCATTGTTAATATTAGTGGTACTAGGGATAGCAGTGATTGGAATAGTAGTGATTCTCTTGGTTTATCTAAGAAATCCAATATAACATTTGCAAATAATGGTAAGCTTTATCTTTCTTGTTTTCTGTTATAAAAATATGCATATGTATATATACTTATATTATTTTAAACATTGTCTTTGGCTTAGGAGTTGTTCAAGAGGTGCTTAAAAATTTTATTGTGCTCTTGTCTGTGTTTGGGTATTATTCATTTCTATTTAGTTGTATTATGCTCAGGGGATAGTGTATGTACTATTTTTATTGGAAATTTATGGAGTTTTCTTTGTGTCTTTATATATGGCTATTTTAATGAATAATCTTGGGAAAGCTAAAAAGAAAGTACAGCCGGGTTCGGTGGCTCAGCCTGTAATCCCGCGCCTTTGGGAGGCTGAGGTGAGTGGATTGCCTGAGCCCGCGGGTTCGAGACCCGCCTGGGCAAGCGAGACCTCATCTCTACAATAAATAAAAAAATTAGCGGGCGTGGTAGCGCGCACCTGTAATTCCAGCTACTTGGAAGGCTGAGGAGGAAGGATCGCTGGAGCCCAGCAGGTCGAGGCTGCGGTGGCCGGGAGTGGCCACTGCACTCCAGTCTGGGCGACATAGTGAGACTCCAACTCAAAAAAAAAAAGAAAGTACATTCCTTGTTTCTTGATTTAACTTATGTAGTAAGTTCTTTAGACCTTCTGCAGTGTTGTTTAATTTTGTTCCTATGATCTGTAACGTACTGAAAAAGTACTTACTACTGTATCTTTAAAAATAATTCTTCTTGTTTTTTTTTTTTTTTTTTTTGAGTTGGAGTCTCACTGTTGCCCAGACTGGAGTGCAGTGGCCACTCCCGGCCACCACAGCCTCGACTGTTGCCGGGCTCGGTGGTTCAGCCTGTAATCCCGCGCTTTGGGAGGCCGAGGTGAGTGAATTGCCTGAGCCCGCGGGTTCCAGACCCGCCTGGGCAACTTAGCAAGACCTCATCTCTACAATAAATCAAAAAATCAGCCAGGCATGGTAGCGCGTGCCTGTAATTTCGGCTACTCAGAGGACTGAGGTGGAAGGATCGCTGGAGCCCAGCGGGTCAAGGCTGCGGTGGCCGGGAGCGACCACTGCACTCCAGTCTGGGTGACAGAGTGAGCCTTCAACTCAAAAAAAAAAAAAAAAAAAAAAAAATTTCTTCTTTTATTTTGTGTTATTCTTGCATGTGAATATTGATGTTTATTATTTGGTGCATAGATACTTTTGATTTTAAAATTTACTGTGAATAATACTCTTTAGCAATATAAACTGCCTTATTTGTCTCTTTTAATGTTCCTTTTCTTGAATTTAACCTTTTCTGATAGAAAGATGAACATCTATGCCTCTTTTTTGTAATTACCCTCTAAGACTCTGCTCAACTTTTTTTTTTTTATTGTTTTTGTATCTATATTTGTATACATTTTATGATACATTCTGAGAATCTTTTTCATTTTCAGGATGAGTTTTATTTATTTACACTTATATAAGTGTTTCTAGTCCTAGAGACATATTTTATGTCATGCTTTCTGTGTGTATTGCTTCTTTTTAAGTCTTCTCTATAAGGCACATAATTTTATCCTTGGTTCTTTTATATTTTTCCTGAGATTTTGATCTGGTTATGACTTTTACCTTTATATCATTGTTACTCAAAGGATAGGCTGAGAATTAGTGTTGACTTGCAAACTGTTGGCGACTGATGCACACTGAGATGAGTACAAACAACGAAAATATGTTTTAAATCTTAGGATTTGGCATTGATGCAACATTCACATTCAAGTGTGTGATCAGTTGATAAATGTTGGTTAAAAAAAAATGGCTCAGACCAAGTGAGATGTTGCTGTGCTCATATGAGTCACAGGTAGCAAGATGTGCATATTAGTTATGATCAGTAGAAAAAATTAATTTGTCAAAAGCAATGGTTTTATAAATAAACTGAGAAAAATGTAAGAATTCTCAATAAAAGAAAGAACAAAATTACTTCACATAGTTATTACATATTTTTATAATTTAACAACAATTTCCAATGAAGCAGGTGACAATATTGTTATTACACATCTGCAAAAAGCTATTGTCAAATATTTTATACTGATTTTATTGTAGAGATGTGGGGTACAAGTGAGGATTAATTACATAGGTAGCTATATACAAGTAATGTTTGGGCTACCAACTGGCCCTCCTCCCTTTGGTAGTGGATCTCTTACCCTTTGTGTTGTCAAGTGCCCCCATCCATCTTTATCCCTCCCTCCCCTAGTAGTGTCCAACAACTGCTGATCTCGCCCTTATGTTCATGCGATTATTGTTTAGGGTCCACTTATGAGTGAAAACATGTGCTGTTCAGTTTTTTGTTTCGGTAATAGATCACTTTAGAATGATGGTCTCCAACTCCATCCAATTTGCTGCAAAGTTCATGACTTTGTTCTTTATAGCTGTGTAATACTCCATTGTGTATGTGTACCATGCTTTGTTTATGTGGTTCATTTTTAACAGCAGTAGGGCCAGTTTCATGTTTTTACTATTGTGAATAGTACAGCAGTCATCAACATGAGTGTGCAGGTAGAACAATTTATGTTCCTCTGGATATATTCCCAGATGGATTGCTGGATCATATAGGAGGCCAATTTTTAGTTCTTTTAAGAATCACCACACTTCTTTCCATAGAGGCTAAACTAATTTGCACTCCCAGGAGCAGTGTAGAAGTGTTCCTTTTTCACCATATCCATACCAGCGTCTGTTGTTTTTTGACATTAATGATGACCATCCTTACTGGAATTAATTTTCTTCTTATTGTAGTTTTGATTTGCATTTCTCTGATGATTAGTGAGGCTGAGTATTTTTTCATGTGTCTGTTAGCTGCTTGCATATCTTTTTTTGAGAAGTGTCTGTTCATATCCTTTGACCACTTTTTAATGTTTTTTTTTCCTTTTCATTACATTTGCACTCCTTGTAGATCCTGAATGTTAAGCCTTTGTCTGCTGCATAATTTACAAATATTTCTTCCATTTTGTAAGGTGTCTCTTTAATCTTATATATATATATATATATATATATATTTTTTTTTTTTTTTTTTCAGTGCAAAAGCTTTTCAGTTTGATGAGACCTCACTTGTCTATCTTAGCTTTTATAGCATTCGCTTTTGGGGACATAGTCAAGAAATGGTTGCCTACTCTGTTGTGCATAAGGGATGCTTCCTTTATTTTCTTCTAGGATTCTTATAGTTTGAGGTTTTGCATTTAGGTCTTTGATCCACTTTGAATTGATTTTTGCATATGGTGATAGGTAGGGGTCCGGTTTCATTCTTCTGTATGTAGTCAGCCAGTTATCCCAGCACAATTTGCTATATATGATCTCTTTTTTGGTGGCTTTGTCAAAGATATTTGGTTGAGAGATTGAGTCTTTGCTTCCAGAATCTCTGTCCTGTTCCATTGGTCTATGTGTCTATTCCTGTATCAATACCAGGCTGTTTTGGTTACTGTAGCCTTGTAATAAAAGTTAAAGTCTGGAAGTGTGATACTTCCTGCTTTGTTCCTTTTGCTGAGGATTGTTTTGACTATGTGTGCTCTTTTCTGTTTTTATATGAATTTCTATATTGTTGTTTCCAGGTCTGAGAAGAATGATGTTGGTAATTTTATAGGTATTGCATTGAATCTGTAGATTGCCTTCAGTAGGATGGACATCCTGACAGTATTGCTTCTTCCAGTCTATGAGCAAGATTTTTTTCCCCATTTGTTTGTGTCATCTTTGATTTATTTGAGCAGTAACTTGTAGTTCTCACTTGAAAGTCTTTCACTTCTCTGATTAGGTGGATGCCAAAATATTTCTTTTTTTTTTTTTTTGTGGCTATTGTGAATGGGACTGTGCTTTTTATGTGGTTCTCTGCCTGCGTGTTGCTGGTGTATAAAAAATGTAACTGTCTCTTATACGTTGATTTGGTACCCCACAACTTTACCAGAGTTGTGTATCAGTATGAGGAGACTTTTGACAGACTCCTTTGGGTTTTCAACGTATAGAATTATATCCTCTGCAAAGAGGGATAGTTTCACTTTCTATTTTTCTGTTTGAATACCCCTGATTTCCTTCTCTTACTTGATTGCTCTTGTTCTGACTTCCAGCCTTATGTTGAACAGGAAGGGTGAGAGTGGGCATCCTAGTCTTATTCCCATTCTCGGGAGAATGCTTCCAACTTCTGTTCATTGAGCGAAATATTGACTGTGGGTTTATCATAGATGGCTCTTACTCTTTTGAGGAATGTTCCTTCTATGCCTAGGTGTTCAAGGATTTTTAATCAAGAAGTGATGCTGGATTTTGTTGAATGTTTTTCTGCATCTAATGATATCATCATTTGGTTCTTGATTTTACAACTGTTAATGTATTCAATTACATTTGTAGTCTTGTGAACATTGAAACAGCTCTGAATCCCAGGAATGAAGCCCACCTGGTCATGATGGATGATCCTTGAGATGGGTTGCTGTATCCGATTTGCTAGAATCTTGTTAAAAATTTTTGTGTCTATGTTCATCAGGGAGATTGACCTATAATTCTCTTTCCTTGTTGGGGCTTTGCCAGGTTTGAGTATGAGTGTGAAGTTAGCTTCATAAAATTATTTGGGGAAATTTTCATCTTTCTTAATTGCCTGGAATATTTCCAATAAGATTGGTATCAGTTCCTCTTGCATGTCTTGTAGAATTCCACTGGGAAATCATCTGGCCCAGGGCTTTTGTTTATGGGGAGATTTCTTATGACTGAGTTGATTTCCAGGATTGTTATTTGTCTGTTTAGTTTCAATTTCTTATTTTTTCAGTTTTGGAAGGTTGTGCGTTATCAGAAAGTCCTTCATTTCCTTTAGGTTTTCAGGTTTATTTGCATGCAGTAGTGCATAGTAATCTCTGATAATTTTTAAAATTTATTTGGGGTCAGTTGTGACTTACCTTTTGTGTTTCTAATTGTGTTTATTTGCACTTTTTTTTTTTTTTTAAAGACAATCTGGTCAGGGGTCTGTCAATCTTATTTATCCATTCAAAGAACCAGCGTTTTGTCTTGTTGATTTCTTTCTATGATATTTTAGTCTTTGTTCTGCAGCTGTGATTTTATATTGGTGAAGTGGATTCCTCTGCTGAAGTTAGGATTTAGGTGGCCTTGCCTTTCTGGCTCCCTTAGATGTGACATTAGGCTGTTTACTTGTGATCTTTCTGTTTTCTTGAGGTGTGCATGTAATGCTATGAATTTTCCTCTTAACACTGTTTTATTGGCATCCCAGGGATTCTGATAAGATTTGTCTTTTTATTTATCTATTTGTTTCCAGGAATCTTTTCATTTCTGTCTTGATTTCCATGTTGACTCAGAGGTCATTCTGCAGCATGTTGTTTAGTGTCGTCTTTGTGTGTATTGGGGTATCTTATTTGTGGTGATATTTATTTTTATTCCTCTTTGATCTGAGATGATACATGGTATTATTTCAATCTTTTGGAATTTGCTTATGCTTGATTTATGTTCAAGTTTATAATCAATCTTGAAATGTATTTCATTTGTTGATAAATAGAATGTACACTCTGTAATCATTGGGTGAAGTGTTCTGTAGACATCTATTAAGTCCATTTGTTCAAACATTGAGTTGAGGTTCCAGATCTCCTTACTGATTTTTTTGCCTCAATAATCTATCTAAAGTTGTTAGTGGGGTATATAGGTCTCCAGCTCTGATTGTGTGAGAGTCAATGTTCTCTCTTAGTTTACTTAGTAGTTTTATAAAACCTGGTGCTCCTGTGTTGGGTGCATACATGTTTAGAATGGATATTTCTTGCTGCTGAATTGAGCCTTTTTATTATTATATAGTGCCCTCCTATGTTCTTTATAACTTTGATGGCTTGAAAGCTACTTTGTTTGATGTCAGAACAGCTACTCCTGCTTTCTTCTGTTTTCTGTTCACCTGAAAGATAATTTTCTAGCCTCCAACTTCAAGTCTTTTGCAGTATGGGTATCCTTTGCAATATGAGGAGTTTCCTGGAGGCAATAGATTGTTGGATCATGCTTTTTTTATTCAGTGTGTTCAAAGAGACCTCCACTGGGTGCAAGGTGTATTGTCTGTCCAAAAGTGTTCAGGACATCCTTTTTACAAATTTAACACAACTTTTGAGTTTTATTTTCAATAAAGAAATTTCACAGATAAGATATTTGTGTAACATTTATTTTAAGGAAAGATAATTTATATTTTACTTTAACATTATGTATCATTGGAATTACTACTGATAAAGGGTTAAAGAGAAATTTTAAGAATAAACAAAAAAGGGAAGTAAAATTTTCTGAAAACACATTTATAAAATATTTTATTTATTCAATTTTATTTTTGAATTAAATTAATGCTCAAATTATGAAAATAAATAATTTAAAAAGTTAGGATGCCTCAATTACTTCATTTTTGACAAATAGCAAAAATGAATACTCTAGATTTCCCAACATGGCTTTAAAATATCTTCACTCTGGTCAATGTTAACTTTTAAGGCCAGCTTCTCTTCTATGAGTGTTAGTAAAGTAATACATAGAAATAGCTTAGTTATAAATTATCCATTGTGAGCAGCATTATTATCAATTCAATCTTGAAAAGTAACTAAGAAGTACACTCATTTATCTCATCAAAAATGTTAAATATTGGTAAGTTTGGTGTTTGTTTAAAGTGTGCATTTAATATGTAGAATTACTATACTGTTAAAAAATTTTGTCTAGTTTTAATTATAATACAACAAAAAGTGTTTAATAATAATTCTTTCTATATATTACTTATGTGTATGTAATCAATAAAGAATATGTGCAAATTTATTTATTGCTATTATTATTATTATCATTATTATTTATTATCGATGGGGTCTTGCTCTCTTCCCCATGCTGCAGTGCAGTGGTGCAATTACAACTCACTGCTGCCTAAAACTCCTGGGCTCAAGAAATACTTCTGCCTCAGTTTCTTGAGTATCTAGGACTACAGGCATGTGCCACCACACCCAGCTAATTTTTAAAATTTTTATAGAGCCAGAGTTTTGCTATGTTGCCCAGGTTGGTCTCAAAGTCTTAGCCTCCAGTGATCCTTTCACCTTGGCCTCCCAATGCACTGGAATTACAGGCATGAACCATCGTGCCTGATTTGTTATTCTTTTCCTATTTTTGTTATTGATATTTTTTCAGATTATATTTATTAAAAAGTAACTTTTATGTCTTTTGAATCTAATAACATAATAGGGGCTTATATATAGTATATCTACTTTCTCTAGTGATTTTTGTTTTCTACTGAGGTATAATTTACTATACAATTCATCATTCCATACAGTTCACCTACTATTTGTGTACTGCTCAATAATGTTTTGGTAAATGCATACAGTTTTGCAAATTGCAACAAAATCCAATTTGAGAACACTTCTATGAATCAATAACGCTTCTGTACTTATTTGTAGTTCATTTATGTTCCCATACACATCTTCAGGCAAGTACTGACTTACTTTCCTTCTCTAATGTTTTATCTTTAGACATTTCATATAAATGGAATTATACAGTATGAAGAGTATGAAGTCTTTTGTAGCTAACTTTTTTCACCTAGCCTAATAATTTTGAGTTTTATTTATGTTATAGCATGTATAGTTTGTGATTTTCTATTGTTGAATCAGTATTTCATTGTGTGAATATAGCACATTTTATTTATCCATTCACCAGCTGACGGACATTTGATTTTTTTTTTTTTTTTTTTAGTTTTTGGCTACTATGAATAACACTGCTGTGAAGATTTATAAAAAGGTTTTTATTTCTATTTAGCACATGTCTAGTAAATATTGGTAGTATGTGTACCACTGGACTTTCTAAGATACTCAAACTTTTCCAAAGTGGTTGTACCATTTATCTTCCAACCATCAAGGTATAAAATTCTAACTTCTCCATATACTTACCAACACTGTATCGTCAGTTTTTTTTTTTTTTTTACTTTTGCCATTCTAATGGGTGTGATGTGATACTTCATTGTGGTTTTATTTGCATTTTTGAAAGACTAATAATGCTGAGTATCTTTTCATTTAAATGTATGTCTATCAATCTGTGTGTCAGTTGGGAAACCAATTCAAAGTTTAGCCAGTTCTGATCCCTTGACACTAAGATTTATGACTTGAGTTCTGGGCTGGTGTAACTGCTGTTCTCATTTACAAAACTGAGGACAGGGATATCAGCGTTTCCAGAAAAGAAGGCAAAAGTTTCCTTCTTCTCTTATCTAAACCTCTAGCAGCTTTTCCTAGAACAATTTTGAAATTTGTTGTCTATATTTCATCAATTTTCAGAGCCTTAAATGTCTACTTTGACAATCTTGCCCAATCTTGTCCAAGTATACTTGTTATTTTTAGAAAAAATCTGTTATCTTCTTAATATCAACATAGCCAAAAGCATCACCTTTGGTAATTAATTTTTCTTGCATATTTTAGTGAAAGTATCAGTCTGTGATGGATTGGGAATTTTTTTAAAAAGAAAAACGTTGGTTCTTCACTATGGATAGCTTAGAGGGACTGCTTCTTACTAATTACTTAACTCTCTCTCCTTTATATAGCATCTATTTATTCCCTACTGTGATTAACAGCATAATTGGTTATTTTAATTTTTCCTCCCTTTTACACTTGATTTAAGTAAATAGCTTTATTTTTCTCAGTATTTAACTTTATGGATTTATATTAATATACAGTTACTTTTATTACCACTCTACCAACTATAAATATTAATTTAAAACCCAGACACAAGAAATGACAAAATTGGCCTACTTAAACTTCTACTTATCTCTTTCTAAGTTGCATGATTAAATTTTGTTAATTATATCTATATCATCATCAATTATAACATTTAAGAATCTCTTTGGGTGACCCTAATCTCATTTGCTTCTATATAAGACTCAAAGTAAAATAGATTTTATAATCAGTCAGTTTTTTTATTTGGTAGTTTCTTTATTATTTTGTTTGATAAAATAAATGTCAAGCTGTGTATACCCAGAGGAATTCAAATCATTCTACAAAAAAGATACCTATATATACCTGTTTATTACAGCACTGTTCACAATAGTAAAAACACAGAACCAACTGTGCCGCCCATTGAAAGTAGACTGGATAAAAAAAATGTGGTGCATATACACTATGGAATATCACACAGCCATAAAGAAGAACAAAATTATGAACTTTGCAGCAACTTGGATGGACTTAGAGTCTATAATACTCAGGGATCTATCACAGAAACAAAGAACTGAGTACCACATGTTCTTAATCATAAGCAGACCCTGAACAATTATCATCATGCTATTAGAAGGGAATTGGCAGTAACAGGACACTGCCAGGGGAGGAGGGTACATTTCATCAATAAGGATACCTGATCTCAAATCAGGCAAAATGGGGACCAAAGTCAGGCCCAAATTTTACCAGTACAATGACTATTTGTATGCCTAATCTTAAATTGAATCACATATATTTAAAATAAATAAATGGGGTGGGATTGACAGTTGAGGGAAACTGCTAGGGTGGGGGGGCAGACCGCATCAGTAAGGGTACCTGCATAATCAATGCTTGTATACCTAACTCTGAATTGTACCCCACATCTTTATAATAAAAAACAAATAAAACAAGTGAATGAATAAATAACTAAGAAAACAAATAGATAATCTGAATATTTGCACAGTGTTATATTGGTCTGTAATCCATATATGAGGATGACCAAATTTTTGGGTCACACATTAATTTAGGACTTTGTAGGTATTGCTCTATTATCATTAAATGTTCTTCTAGAATAAAAGTCTGTACTGATATTTGTTTTCCTTTGGGTAGCTTGGGTAAATGTATGTATATGGATATCCAAAAACTTTATTAGGTTATTTTTCAATGTTGATCACTCTATGTCAGTCTTCTTTTGCGGCATGTGTTTTTATTTTTTGTACTCTTTTCAATATACTGATTAAAGAATTACCTTATTATAAATATTTTATTTAATTTCATCTTTATCTATTTGTTTTGTACCAGTATTCTGGCTCTTCTATTTGGGGAAACCAAATATGTTTATGATATGTCTCTTTTTTGGCTTATCTCTCTTAACATTTCTTTTGTAGTCATCATAATTGTTCATTTCCATTTTAATTTATTTACATTTTTAATCTTGTTCTTTATGTTCTTTGCTCTATTTTCAGTGATGTCTATTATCTTTTAAGTCCTTTGACTGAATATTACTTTTTATGATTTTATATTTTTAATGTTTAAATAGAGCTTTAAACTTAAATTTCATCTCTTTCTACTTCCTCCCATTCCAGCTCTGAGCAATTATATCTCTGGTGTTACTCTTTATTATAACATGATTTATTGATATTTTAAATTTGTGGAGATATATATGGTCAAAATTTTCTTCTGATCTGTAAAATTTTCTGTTGAGTTTTATTCTTTGGATTTTTGGCTCTCTCATTTCTTTCCTCTTTCATCTTGCAGTAGTTTTACAATGATGCTTTTTGCATTCCTTTGGAAATTATTCAAACTATAAAAATAATGATAATAATAACAATAATGAGTAGGTAGAGAGGAAGGTGATAAAGGATATATACTAGGCTATTGATAGTTCTACTATTGTAGAGTTAAGTATGTGAATGAGGCCATTTAGCCTTTATCTTATCACTGTCAACTGAGATCTACTTGACTGATTCATCCATTAGTGGGAATGCTATTTCCTTTCCTTGTCTATGGTCATCTGAGAGGTAGATCCATTCCCATCCAAAATTGGTTCTGATGTCCTGGCTGAAGAAGTCACACATACAAAAGGGTGTGAAAGGTCTATAATTACATAATTGAGGTCTCTGGGGAAAGTAAGTCAAGCCCTTGGCAGGTGCAAGATGACTTCCATGAACAAAGAAAGAAACTGGCTCTCAGTTCTATTGTGGTTGGGCGGTGGGTCTAGAGTGAGAGTTCCTGCACATATGCATGGGTTGGTATGACTTGGATCTCCTTCTAGTGCCAGAGGGAACATAAGGCTTTCTTATCAGCTTACCCAATGTGGGGCACTAAGAAAAGAGGAAAGAAAAGGCTTTTAAAAGTAGTGGGTAGTCAAAAAACAAAACAAAACAACAAAAAAAGAATTCAATTCCTCATTATACTCTGTCACACTGGTGAAAATTGAAATGATAATATGATAATATGATGTGTTTCATTGAAGATTTATTTGTGGATACTGACTGAGTACTTTTTCATCTCATTTAACTCATATAACTGTGGAATAGTTCATACTAACCTCAATTTTCAGAAGAGAAAAAAATCTCAAAGAAATTATGAAATTTTCCCAATGTTGCTGGAGTCTTATTTTTCTTGGGGCACTTCCCATATTTTCATCCTATCTACCCCTTACTTTCTGAGACCCAGTTTTTATGGCATACTCGGGTCTGTCAGCATCACCAGAAACCTTGGGGCTTGTCTCAGGAGATTAAGAAACATGCACACCAAAAGGATGAGTGAAAAAAGGAGTTTATTAAGCAACAAAGCTCTCCAGAAAAGAGAGGGGACCTGAAATATGTTACTGGTGCTAGGGATTTGTTTGTGGTTTGGTCTTATTTTTCTTGGGGCACTTCCCATATTTTCATCCTATCTACCCCTTACTTTCTGAGACCCAGTTTTTATGGCATACTCGGGTCCTTGTCCAAAGTTACTCCATCTTGAATATTACCTATAAGCACCACAGAAAAGCCTACTCAGGAGGGGTGAAATTGCAAAGCAAATGTTATGTTAATGATATTATAATAAGTTAAGGTCAAGTTAGGACATCTAGCTAAGTTAGTGTGACTGCATCTAAGTAGAAAAAGTCCCTTTAAGTAGTACATCCTGGTTTGAGAGAATGTTTTCAACCACATTAGTCACATTTTCAACTAACAGTTACATAATAGTGGTGGTGCAGGTGCATTCCACAGATATTATTTTTTCTCAAGACCCTCTCTATCTGCCTAAAGAGCTTTTGACTATCTTCTCTCTCATCTCCCCCCTGCCCCGGAATGGTATCCCTAACTGCTGTTAGGCAAAAGGGACAATGACTGCTCTAGTTTTTTCAAGCTGTGAGGGGGCAGTTATATATGTGGCAGTTAGGGATCTTCTGGAGGGAGGTCTAATGAGCCCTGGAAGAAAGGTTCTGTCATGTGGGGTTTCACCTGTATCATCATTTGACGTTTGATGGATTCAAAGCAAGAAGAAACAGATTTATACGAAGATTTAAAGTTACAAAGTTCAAAAAGCAGTGCCAAAAAGATTATTATTAGGGGCCCTCAAAAAGGGAATAACCATCTCACTGAAGGGAAGAATGTTAATTTGGACTACCACGAATTAGTAGCTTGTTGTTAGAGTTCTGTTGTTCAATATTGAAGTCTGCGGTCTGTATCATGGACAATACCTGATTCATTGATATAAAAGTAACATTCCTCTTGAAGGAATACACATAGTCCTCTTTTTTTAGCTGTTAGAATGTCAAGTCCCCTTTTGTTTTGGAGTACTACCACTGCCAGTGAATTTATTTGCCTTTGGAGACTGGTTATGGAGATATGGATGACTTTAAGGTGTTACAGAGGACCATGGATAATTGTTGATAGAATGTAGTGGAGGTAGTTATACCTGCCACCCCTGTGCTTAGGGTAGATAAGATGCCTAATCCTGCTAGCAAGGGTAGAAAATGTATGGCCCTTTTTGTTTTGGTTGTAGAGGAAGAGATTGAAGTTACTAGAGGGACTTGGATAATTTCATTATCAGATAGAATACTGATGTCTGGAGCTTGGTGTATTAAAGTACAAGTGCCTGACCAATTGGCAGGTAGGCAGAGATAGATAGACATGCCATATAAGAAAAATATTCCTGGGGAAGAAAGGCAGAAGCTATAGTTGATGGTGGTTAACCATGTTTAGACACCTTGGCTGTATTCCCAAATGGAGTGGCTGTCTGCTAAAGTAACTCCAGTAAAAGTTTGGAAGGTTATGCTTTAGGGGAGACAGTAAATTTAGATTGGTTTTATAGAGAAAGGAAGAAATGTGGAGGTATTAATAACTACTGGCTGAAGAGTAGAAGACTGTGAGAGAGTGAGAAACATACACTTGGGGAAGTTTGTACATTTTCTCCATGGCATTCTTGCTATATTTATACATGGTTACGACATGCACAGAGGTAGAGGAAGAAAATAGCCTGTGAGGGAGGGTTTTTTATGATGATAAATGAAGGGCCAGAATATCATATTTTGTCTGACAGGGGTTGGTGATCCTGTGAGGGTTGAAGACTGAGTGTGTATTTACAAAGGTGTTGGGGGTATAGTTTCTAGGAAAGACTCATGAGAGGGGTTAGGAAACGAGCTAGGGGTTTGTTTGTGGTTTTATCTTATTTTTCTGCAGGTGTTTCCCTTATTTGCACCTGTCCACCCCTTGCTTCCTGAGACCCAGTTTTTACTGCACACTCAGGTCCTTATCCAAAGTTACTCCATCTTGAATACTACCCATTAATACTATAGAAAAACCCACTGGGGGAGGGTGTGAAATTGCAATGCAAATGTTATGTTAATTATATTATAATAAGCTAAGGTCAAGTTAGGACATTCAGCTAAGTTATTATGCCTGCCTGTAAGTAGCAAAAAATCCTTTTAGTAGTACAACCTTGTTTGAGACAATCTTCTCAACTGCATTAATCACATTTTTAGCTAAGAGTTACATAACAGGGGTGATGCAGGGGCCTTCCTGCAGGTGATATTTTCCCTTTAGACCCTCCCTCTCTATCTGCCTAACAGTTTCTGACTGTCTCCTCTCTCACTGAGATTATTTACTAATAACTCAAGCTGAATTTTGACCCACAACCAGTTTTATATGATTTTGTTTGATTTTGTAGCATCAAAACATATTATTTAAAACAAAGCAGAATAAACAAAAAACTTGTAGAGGGAAGTATATAAACACAAATCATACATGACAATCCAGTATAAACACTGAATCATTTCAATGTGTATTTTGACCCAATATATTTTTTCTATGCACATTAATGTCTTTTGTCTCATATCAGTTTTATAACTTTAAATTTTACCTACAATTTTAATATTAATATAAGCAGTTTCCTATACCTGAACATTTTTTGAGAAACTAAAAATATGAGAAAAATTATGTATATATATATTTGGAAATAATAAAAAGTTTTGAAATGAAGAAAAAGTTAAATTTGCATATCAAAAAGCAAAATAAAATTTCAGGAAATGTTGGCTTAGAATAACCAATAACAAATTGATAAGTTCTATGTAAATTATTACAATTCGAGTAAAAACCAAAAATTCTTCTAGTAGAAAATATCTAGAGAACTACAAAGGGGGAAAATGTCCAGCCAGCTTTAGATTTTTAAACAGAATGTCTGTTATGTCAATAACATAAGACAATTGGGATATACCTGAATAAAAGTATGACCCACAATTGTATAAAACTATTTTGCGTCAGTATTTTCTTCAAGTACAGACACTACTGATACACATTCTCAACCATAAAAGGACTCATGTAATAATGAGCTCATGGCTGCCTTTTGAAGGTAATTCAGATGAGAGATTAATTTAAATAAAGAACACAGTAATGAAGTCTTAGAAAAAGAACTGGTGGCAAGCACTGAATTTACTTAAGTATAAACAACTACGGGGGAAATGGATACAAAATAGAATGTAAATTCAATAAACCTTAACAATCATGAAGCTAATAAAATCAGAATTCAAAAATTTTGATGACAGGATCAGAGTGTCAATTATCTGATATTTTATAAAATAGAGGAGATTGTGTTTTTAGATGATGCTATATTTTATGGTGTATAACATTTCCTTCAGTTTCACTTAAAAATCTTTGTTTCTGTTCAATTCAAGTAAAATTATAATATTTTAATTTTAAAATATCTTGTATACTGTAATCCCATAAAAATTTTTTTTGTTTTTAAATACAAATAAGGCTTCACCATGTTTCCTGGACTGGTCTCAAACTCTTGGACTGAGACAGTCCTCTTGCCTCGGCCTCCCAAAGGGTTGGGATCATAGGCATGAGCCACCTCACCTGACCTGTAATCCCATTACTTATAACTTTTTATAATCTTTGTATCTATTTATCTACTTACATCTACAACTCTCTGAAATATTAATAACTTGTGTGTGTGTGAGCGGTTTCTTTTTGGAATTTAAAATGTATGTCTTTTTTGGAATTCTCTATATGGATTGGCTTTTTATTGTAAACTTATTTTTCCAAAAATGTTATATTTTGTAATATAGGTCTAAAAATTAAAAAAAAAAAAAAAAATTGAAAGCAGCATTTATAATTACTACACAGTCACCTTCAAAGGAATCAAGTATGTTTTATTTAACCATTAGGTTATGGCATATTGTTTCCAATTTTCATGTATTTATTCTTTCATTTGGGAATTATTTCAGTATATTTGGGAAATAGTCATTGTAGTAGTTAGCAATTGCCACAATAATGCTGTTAACAACCCACCTCCAAACTGAGAGGTTTAAAACTAAATCATTATTATTTTTTCACTCACAAATTTCTAAGTTGGCTCTGATTACCCTGGACTTGACAACAGAATGCAGATTGTATGCAGTTGTGCTCCAAGCACTTCTCATTCTCTGGCTATCCAATGTGCACTCTTCTCATAGTGAATGGCAGGCGAACAAGAACAAAACAGCAAGAGAAAAGAGGTGCATGCTTCTTAAGTCCTTGGCTCTGAAATGACCCACATTCTATTGGCCTAAACAATTCACATGGCCAATTCCAACATCAATAGAACAGGAAGAATATCCTCTGCATCAAGGGGTTGGGGGAAAGGGTAATAAATATTTGCTGGAAAAAAAATCCAATCTATCACACAGTCATTAGTCAGATATCTAAACTAATGAATGTATACCTACAGCTCAGTGTTATCTATTTTCTGAAGCTGGCAGCTGGCTGACAATAAATAGAATTTCATTAGGCAAAGAGGGAGGAAGGAATGAAAGAGTGTTTATCCAAATGAAACATTATCTAAAAAGACTTATGGAAAGGAGCGTGATGTGTTGTAGGGACATGCTGTCATACGGCTACAGCATAGAGAGAGAGAAAGTGACAGTATGGTTGCAAGTCAACTTCCCGGAAAAGAAAAATATCAATCCTCAGAAAGCCAATTTGCTAAATGATAAATTAGTTGAAAGGCAATTTGCTGAAAATCAATATTTGTCTAATAATCAAGTCGCAATTTTAAAACTTTCAAGCAAGATTTATAGCAGTTTATGTGACATGATGGTTCTTCCAGACTTGGAGGATATTTTTAACATCTGAGTTTTATTTTTATTTTTAATGATTACTGCTAAATTGCTGAAGCTGGCCAATGTTTAATGTATTTATTTTGTTTCTGAACTTAGGCCTTTGGCTTTGGAAAATGCAAATGTTTGACATACTTCTAATTTTAATAGCTACATGTTTTGAATATCAATGATATTTGTCTCAAAAAAGTTATTCTCTTCTAATAAATTTGCAAACCAATCAAAAAGAAAAACTTAGACATGTTTTAGATCATATATATATTGACTTACCTGACTAAATGAATTTTTACATTTATTTTGAAAATCTGAAGCATGCTAAGTGTTTCAAATGTGAAATACTCTCAGAGGATACACTAACTTGGGAATCCACTGTGAATCGACTTTGGGAAAACTAGAAATAAATTAAAACACAGATGAAACTTAGGAAAAACATCTTAAATGAGCATTGACTTTATTCCATGAAGACAAACTAATAAAACTTTACATATAATCAAAGGAAAATATTTAAAATTTGTAGAGATGTGAGGTATAGGGGTGTGTGTGTGTGTGTGTGTGTGTGTGTACAAACGCACACACACACACACATTAAGTGACTCTTTGGCAACTCTCAGTTTAGCTATTTAAAATATGCATTTTTTATTTAACAAAAAATTTAAATCTACTATCATTTGTTAGTATATTGTGAACTGTATGATTCACGTATGTGCCAGATACTAGATTGCGTTAGATTATGCACAAATACTAAGACTATCTTTGCTTTCAAATTTTATTTAGATATATTAGGGATCTTTGATCATATTGTTAAAAGATCTGATCTAGGTACATTATTTTTTTTACCCTGTTCTCTTCTCCCAGTCAGCAAACTTTGACTTATTATTATTATTATTATTTTGAGTTGGAGTCTCACTCTGTCACCCAGACTGGAGTGCAGTGGCCGCTCCCGGCCACTGCAACCTCGACCTGCTGGGCTCCGGTGATCCTTCCACTCAGCCTTCCAAGTAGCTGGAACTACAGGCGCGCGCTACCACACCCGGCTAATTTTTTAATTTATTGTAGAGATGAGGTCTCGCCGAGTTGCCCAGGCGGGTCTCGAGCCCGTGGGCTCAGACAATCTACTCACCTCGGCCTCCCAAAGTGCTGGGATTACAGGCTGAGCCACCGAGCCCGGCCTTATTATTACTTAATAAAATGTATTTATTTTAGCACTGATGCTTATTTGTTTATTTATTTATTTATTTATTTATTTATTTATTTATTTTTAAGGTCTCATTCTATTGCTCAGGCTGAAGTGCAGAGGCACGATCACAGTCAACGTAGCCTCAAATCCTGGGCTCAGGTAATCCTTCTGCCCTAGCCTCCCAAAAAATGGTTTCTTCAGTCACAAGTCACCATGTCTAGCTAGTTTTCAAATTTGTCTTGTAGAGATGACATCTAACTGTGTTGCTCAGTCTGGTCTCGAACATCTTGGCTCAAGCGATCCTCCAGCCTTGGTCTCCCAAAGTGAGGGACTTGCTGGCATGAGTCACTATGCCCAGTAGACCTCATGCCTTTAGAGAGGAGTTTTAGCCAGCCCCATGACTTTCTGTCTGTTTAAGCATACAATAAACTTATTTGACTACTCTCTTCACTGTAACAGACTTCCTCCTACTCACTATCTCCACTTTTGAATATGTCGTAAGCCTTTATGATTACAGGAAAGACGGCATAGAAGGATATTATGAATTGATATTTATTACGTATTTCACATATCTTTACATGTACATTTAAAAACTTTTAAAAATTATTTTTAGTCCACGTTTACATCTATATTTAAGTCTTTAAAAAATAAGTATTTTACAGATATTACATTATTTCCTAAGGGTAAAAAAAATAATGTATCTAGATCAAATAATTTATAACAATTATTTTGGTCAACCTTTTACAGAATAATTCTTTAATTTTGAGCCTTTTTCTACCAGATCTTGTCTAATTAAGTCCAGATATGCATGTATACATATGCATCTATTGCATAGGTATATTTTAAAGTCGTTGATATTTATACTGTCAATTAATGTACCTGGTAAAAAATAATGAATTTATTAAGAAATCCTTTCCTTCCTTTAAACATGCAGACTCTCCTTCTACCTCACTATCACATAAATGATTTGATGAAAATCTTCCAGTGTTTGGCCTGCCATTCTTTTCATTCTCAGTCAAACCTTTCCCTTCAACATTGATTTAAAATGTGGCTTGTTTTCTTTTTGTTTACATTTTGTTGACTTTGCAACAATGTTTTCTGAAGAGCATGAATCATAAATAGCTCGGTCATTTGTTCTTTTGTATAGTTACAGTTATTGTTTCTTGAATTAAATCATCACAAACTGAATTATTGAGTTATTGTAGCTATTGGATTTGTGTTTCTTGCCTATCCAGAGCTCACATTTCCAAATCACAAAGCAAGTTGCATTTCTCTGAATTTTTCTTCCTTTATGATATCTTACTTTATAAAACTAATCCAAAAAATATTAAAAAATCTATAATACTAACATAATATATTTGAATTTTCTTTTTATATAAAGATGTGGATCTATGATATATTTTTACATTTGTTTTCATTTCTTTTTTTTGTAATGATGATTTTTCTCAGGGGAGCTGTTAGTTTCAAAGCTCTGAATGAAATCCTTTTACCCACATTTCAAATTTCCTATAGATTTTTAATATATTCTAATCCATTTTAAAGTTTTTCACCTTAATATAACACTTTGCTCATTTCTCACATCCTACTTTCTGTTCTAAGTTTATGCTTCCTTTGGTCATGGTGTATATACTCACAGTTTTTCATTAGAATTTATGACAGAATAAACTGCAAAGACTTTTTTTTGTTTTTGCTTTAGATATAGATACATTTAACATAAAGCTTTATCAATTTCTTTAGTTCCTTTTCATGTTTGTTTTGACTTCATTGTTAAATTTCTCCAAATAAATTATTCTTAAACTTTACTGTGCTTCAAGTAATCAGTTTTATTTTCTATATTGCTTAATACTAAAGAATATTCATCTATGTTTTCGTTTTGTGATTTATTGTCTTAATTGTTTTTTAGACTGAATCTTTACATGTATTTTTATTTTGCTTAAAATTATTTACACTTACTAAATTATTATGTCCTTTTACTAACTTTTTTCCCTTCAATAGACATCAGCTTAGCTGATTGCATAGTTTTATTAAGCCCCTTTATTAAAAGGAACATCATTTCAGCCATGAGAAATTCTTTTTTTTTCTGATTTTTTTTACTAGTTACAAGCTTTTGTTGAACTGTATCTTATTTACTTATATTAATGATACTTTAAAATATCATAATGCCACATAGCCTCGTTATAGAATCATGCAGGATAATTTTACTGCCCCCAAAATTTCTTCTCCTCCACCTATTTGTCCTTTTTCATCTCTCACTGCTTTCTCCTGAAACCCTTGGTGACTACTGATCTTTCTAATGTTTCTAATCTTTCTAATGTTTTCCTTTCTCCAGAATGTCATGTAGTTGGAATTACACAGGTTGTAGTATTTGACTGACTTCTTCACTTACCAATATGTATTTAAGGTTCCTCCTTGTCTTCTCATGGCTTGAGAGTTCATCTACTGTTATCACTAAACAATTAATATTACATTGTATGGATTATTTGTTCATTTACTTATTGAAGAATATCTTGGTTTCTTCCAAGTTTTGGCAATTATGAATAAGGTTGCTATAAACATTCAAGCACAGGTTTTTGGGTGAACATAAGATTTGCATAAATATCAACAAGCATGATTATTGGATTGTACACCAAGATTATGCTTAGCTTTGTAAGAAACTGTAACACTGTCTTCCACAGGGGCTGTGCCATTTTACATCCCCACCAGCAATGAATAAGAGATTCTGTTGTGCCATATCCTCATCAGTATTTGATATCAATGTTTTGATTTTGGCTATTCTAATAGATGTGTAGTGATATCACATTATTCTTTCAATTTGAAATTCCTTGATAGTGTGATTTTTAGCATATTTTCATAGGCTTATTTGCCATCTGCTTATCTTCTAAAGGAGGGGTTTGTTCAGACTCTTTGCTCAATTTTTAATTAGACTGTTTGTTTTTTTATTGTTGAGTTTAAGGATTATTTGTACATTTTAGATACAAATTTTTTTATCACATAAATGTTTTGCAAACATTTTGAAAGCCCGTGGCTTGTCTTTTCATTTTCCTTTCTTTTCTTTTTTTTTTAATATTCAATATTTTTTATTATGATATTGTGGGGTACAGTTAAGGGTTAGGTATACAAATATGCTTCGTTCAGGCACCCTTGTTGATAAGAGGTGTCTCCCCATCCCCAGACAGATATTTACTACCATTAATCCCATCTCCC
>CAUYQG010054000.1:0-15832 GCA_963574415.1 Tarsius wallacei
GGGAGGCTGAGGTGAGTGGATTGCCTGAGCCCGCGGGTTCGAGACCCGCCTGGGCAACTTGGTGAGACCTCATCTCTACAATAAATAAAAAAAAAATTAGCTGGGCATAGTAGTGCGCACCTGTAGTTCCAGCTACTTGGAAGGCTGAGGCAGAAGGATAGCCAGAGCCCAGCAGGTCGAGGCTGCGGTGGCCAGGAGCGGCCACTGCACTCCAGTATGGGTGACTGAGTGAGACTCCAACTCAAAAAAAAAAAAAAAAAATCAAAAAACCAGATGGGCATGGTGGCTCATGTCTGTAATCCTAACTCTTCAGGAGGCCAAGGTGACAGGACTTCTTGAGCTCCAGAGTTCGAGACCAGCCTAGGCAATGTAGTAAAACTTCATCTCCGTAAAAAATTTTAAAAAATTAGTCAGACATGGTGCACACCTGTAGTCCCAGCAACTTTGGGGGCTGAGGTGGAAGGATCACCTGGGATCAGGAGGTTGAGGTTGCAGTGAGCTGTGATTGTGCCACTGCACTCCAGCCTGAGTGACAGAGTGAGATTCCAACTCAAAAAATAAAAAATAAAAAGTCCACTAAAACAATTCTTCTGGAGCAGTCTCCTTGATTACTCAAGTAGAGACCAAATTTTTAAAAAGGATTAAGAAAATGTGGCATAACCCTGCTGTAGAAACTGAAACCTGGCTGGGTTGGGGTAAGGGGGAGATGGCTTAGAGGGTGGAGCCCTCCAACAGCAATTTCAGCAAGCCTTTCTAGTCATTGTCATAGGCTTTGTTTCTCTTCAGCCCATACCTGTGTGCACTATGAACAACACAGGGTTTTCACTAACCAGGCCTTAGAACTGGTTAGGCAGCTTTTCTCCCAAGGCCACAGTGAAGTATCAGACGCAGTCAAAACACAGGAGTCCTAGAAAGAAGACTTGAACTCTCTCTCCTCTGGCAGGAGAAGGAGAACGGGAAAAGGGAGGCTCAACAGATTACCTTTAACCAACAGCTTTACCTAACCGGATTAGCATTGAGGATTAACCTTCCTGGAACCACAGAGCTGGATCATCACTCCTGGGTGTTGGCTGAGTGGAGGCCCATGTCAGCCAGAATCTGGGAAGGAGGGCAGTGTCCTAACCAACTTTCCCTTCAAAGGCTCTCTCAAGTCTCTCCAGAAGGAGCTCTGTGGAAAGGTAATCCCACAGGCTGGGGAGTCACATCTTCAGAGTACCCAACTGCCACATTTAAACCCATTGAATCATCCCTGGAACAGCAGGAAAATACAATGAAGGTTCAAAGTGGGATGGGTGACAGGGATTGGGACAAAGGGCTTGTACTCAACGTGGAGCCAGGTGAGATACAACACCACGCCCTGTTCTGAGGGATTCAAGGCCCTCCCACTATGATTTCAGATCAAATCTGTGCATTCCCTCATTCCCACCTCCTCCAGAAAACAGTACTTCCATGTTTCTCCACAAGTGAGATGCAAACCCCACCACCACAGAGGTGCTTTCTCCACTTTCCCCATGGAATGTCCACGGAATTCTCACCACCTATAAAATGGACTTATCTGAAAGTGAACGAGGATTCTTGGGAAAAATCTCCTAATAGCATGACAGATGCCTCAGAAGGAGCTAGAATTCCCTTCCTCCTCTCTCCTTTTTTGTTTCATCATGACCATAGGAACTTTCTGAACTTGGGGACTCTAATGGCAGTTCCTACGGAACTGTGAATCTGGTTCATTTCAGAAACAGCCTGCAGGTTAAGTTCCGTCTGTGCGAACTTATTCTGAGGGCAGAGGAATTCCCAATTTTTAAAAAATGTGAGCCATTCTTCAGGTATGAAGACGATAACCTCTGGCCTATCACAAGTGAGTTGTCTGAGTTACTCCAGTTGCTAGATCATCCTTGATCCCTGTGACCAAAAGCAAATACGTCTGAGATGGCTAGACCGCTTTAGGGATGGAGTCTGTGGCCAATGATTACAATAACTAACAGGCCCTGCAGGGGATTGAACTCCTAATTGTGTGTTTACTAGCCTGGTGCTCTAACCAGTTAAGCTACACTGTGGTTAAATAGGCATGATGGTGCCTCAGCAATGGAAAAGTGCTAATGACCCCATTTGCCTTTTGTGGCAAGAGAGGGAAGGCAGGCAGACTTCAGTTAAAAAGCAGCAGGATACTTTAGGCTTTCAATATTTTCATTATTTTAGTCTAACCTTACAGTGGCAATGCATCTGAAATTTTTAAAGAAAGTCCTGACTCAAGTATACTATTAAAATTTTGCCACAATTATACTCACAATTGTCAGACGAAGGGGAGTGAGATTTGGGAAACAGGAATACCATATTTAAAGTACTCAACATTGGGAGAGGTGCTTCAGACTGCCAGGATGATTTGGGTCTTAGCATTGCCCCTAAACTGGCAGCTGTGAATTAAAATTTGGTTTGGAAACGAATTGCTCATGAGGTCTGAGTTGCACACACACTGGCTTCAAGTTTTGTTGGCTTGTTTCAAAAGAGCACAGAAGCTTTTTAAGAAAAGAAAAAAAGGGGGGAGGGGGATTATACAAAGCCTGCTCTTTGCTTAGCAAACCAATAGGAAAAATAAAATGAAAAAAAGGATACACGCCAAGATGTATTTCCAGTTTTAACTCCAGCAAGCATTTAGAAGGGCATGGCCCATTGAGTCTAAGTTTCCCTAAGCATTTCTACTATTAAACAGGGCAAGAAATGAGACAAGTATCCCCACAATCGCCAGGCATCCTGCGTCCAAACTCCATTCCCAGTTATCCCCATCCCAGGGCTGTGTCCCTTCCCCCACCCTGAGGGACAGTCCCCCTCCAGGCAGCTTTTGTAAGTCTCAACCCTCAAAAGAAAAATGATGGGTTTGAACTATTAACCCCTCCCCAGAAAGGACTGAAATTAAGAGAAGGCCACTGACAAAATATTCACATGGGAATACTGTAAAAAATAACAAGCTACATATTTGCCCAGCAATTGCATACTTGCCTGAAGAAAGCAAAAAAAGAAACAACAATGGAGGAGGGTGGTATGGTTGAACAGCAGAAAAAGAAAGTGGGAGTCAAGCTCAGGATCTACTAAGAAAAAAATCACTATTTAAGGAGAACTGGAGTTGGTGCTGGTATCAGAGGGGAGCAAAGCCAAAAGAATGGTATTGGAATGAGATCTGCAGGGAGCACATGAAAGGGGGAAAAAAGAAATTATCCTGAGAAGGCTACTGGCAGAAACACTCTTTGCTAAAAAATCAAGAGGAAAAAGACACAGAAAGGGGATCTGGTTGTAAAGAAATCATATTGTCTATCAACAGGCAGGAACTGGTAAGGACACAGATTGGAGCGGGACAAACCAAATCAAATTCAAGCTTAGCCATACACCTGTTGAGCAACCCAGGGCAACTGAGACTCTGCTTCCTTTTATGTAAAAGGGGGATAATGACACTTCTCCTTCCTACCTCCAGGTGGTTTTAAAGGTCAAATTTGATCATATAAATGAAATGTGCTGTACACTCCAAGGTACTACACAAATGTCAAGCTATTTCAGGTATGAGGCACTTTATGAAAAATGTGGCTGCCCAGGTAGCTCTTCGAAAAGCTCAAAAGGATAAAAGAGGTAGAGTGTTATTGGAAAGGGTGGAGCATATTGCCCAGAAGGGATAAAAATCAAAGACAAAACCAAATGTAATCAGGTTTTTCAAGGACTTTACCACATACTGAGGGCTCCAATCATTCAATGAAAAATCAATGGACCTAGTTTGCTCATCAGAAAACCCTGAGAATTAAACTAGTCCACCTCCAACTGATACTGCATGTAGCTCTAAGAGTGTTGTCAGGCATCCATCCATATGGGTTGGAGGTGAGACATACACAAAGAAGCCATATGACAGTGGAAAGCAATGACTTAGTCCCTCCACAGTGTGCCTTTGTCTCCACCTAATTCATGTCTGAAATTATTTAGCTCTGTTCTCCACTACCCTCTAGAGAAAAAGGGGGAAAAATGACAACAACGGGAAAACAGAGAGAAGAGAAAAGTAATTATTATTCTAGCAGTCAGATAAAAACAAACTGCTATGGTTTGAATGCATCCCCCAAAAGTTCATGTGTTAAAAACTTAATTCCCTCCCCTCAAGAATAAGTAGGAATGGATTAATGTTGCTGTCACAGGAGTGGTTTTGTTATAAAAGCAAGCTCTCTCTGGCTCTCTTGTTCTTGTCCTCTCACCATAGATGCCCTCTGCCATGTTATGATACAGCAAGAAGGCCCTTACCAGATGCCAGCACAATGCTCATGTAATGCCCAGAATCCAGAACTATGAGACAAATAAACTTCTTTATGATTTACCCAGTCTGTGCTACTCTGATATAGCAATAGAAAATGGACTAAGGGCCGGGCTTAGTGGCTCAGCCTGTAATCCCAGCGCTTTGGAAGGCTGAGGTGAGTGGATTGCCTGAGCCTGCGGGTTCGAGACCCACCTGGGCAACTTGGCGAGACCTCATCTCTACAATAAATCAAAAATTAGCAGGGTGCGGTAGTGCGTGCCTGTAGTTCCAGCTACTTGGAAGGCTGAGGCGGAAGGATCGCTGGAGCCCAGCAGGTCAAGGCTGCAGTGGCCGGGAGCGGCCACTGCACTCCAGTCTGGGTAACAGAGTGAGACTCCAACTCAAAAAAAAAAAAAAAAAAATGGACTAAGACACAAACAAAACTAGAAAACTAGGAATTGGGAACCCTACAGAAATGTACAGTAACAATTAATATGAGTTTCTTTTATTGTTGTTATTAATCTTTTAGAGATAGTGTCTCACTCTGTAACCCAGGCTGGAGTGCAGTGGCATGATCACAGCTCACTACAACCCCATGCTCCTGGGTTCAAGTGATTCTCCTGCCTCAGCCTCCCAAGAAGCTAGGACTACAAGTGTGTGCCATCACATCCAGTTAATTTTTTAAATTTTCGTAGCAATAGAGTCTCCCTATGTTGCCCAAGCTAACCTAAAACTCCTGGCCTCACACAATTCTCCCATCTTAGCCACCCTAAGTGCTGGGAATCCAGGCATGAGCCATTGCGCTTGACTCAATATGAATTTCTTAAAAGATCAAGCCTTCTTGAAGGCCCAGAGTTAAAAGCTACAAACTCTCTCAAGGCATCGAATTTATAACATGGCTGTAAGACTTCAAAGGCCATGGAAAGTCCATTCTTAAAGATAATTTTCTAAAATGTGGAAGAAACTTAAAGAATTCATAGAGGAAAATTATATGCCAGGTCCTGGCTTCAAGGCAACAACTTTAGAATCATCATTGATGAGCCGGGCTTGGTGGCTCAGCCTGTAATCCCAGTACTTTGGGAGGCTGAGGCAAGTGGATTGCCTGAGCCTGCAGGTTCAAGACCTGCCTGGACAACTTGGCAAGAACTCATCTCTACAATAAATCAAAAAAATTAGCCAGGTGTGGTAGTGCTCGCCTGAGGTTCCAGCTACTTGGAAGGCTGAGGCGGAAGGATTGCCAGAGCCCAGCAGGTTGAGGCTGCAGTGGCCGGGAGTGTGCCACTGCACTCCAGTTTGGGCTACACAGTGAGACTCCAACTCAAAAAAAAAAAAAAGAATCACCATAGATGGGGACACTGAGGTAGCTATAATGGTCCTCTTAAGGCTATATAAAGATTTGGGGGCTGGACACCTTGGGAGGCCGAGGCAAGCCTGAGCCTGTGGGTTCGAGAGCAGCCCGGGTAACTTGATGAGACCAAGTCCTACAATAGATTTAAAAAAATAGCTGGGCATGGTAGTGTGTGCCTGTAGATTTGGGGGCTGGGCACCTTGGGAGGCCGAGGCAAGCCTGAGCCTGTGGGTTCGAGACCAGCCCGGGTAACTTGATGAGACTAAGTCCTACAATAGATTTAAAAAAATAGCTGGGCATGGTAGTGTGTGCCTGTAGTTCTGGCTACTTTGGAAGGCTGAGGCGGAAGGATCATTGGAGCCCAGCAGGTTGATGGTGGGGTGGCTGTGAGTGTGTGCCACTGCACTCTAGCCTGGGCAACTAAATAAGACTCCAACTCAAAAAAAAAAAAAAAGAAAGAAAGAAAAGATTTGGGCAATTAATGCTCCTTGGCTAACAAATTTGGAAGTGTGGTAAAAAATTATCTCTATATTCCCCAAAAGTTCCATTACTATACCATAATTTCAACAAAACGAGATAGTTTTACCTCTTCAAAGAACTATGCTGTGTTTTCCAACCATTAATCCTTGATGTCACTATCTACCTTCTAAGGAGATGAGATGACCACCCTTCCGGTGAGACAGCCACCCGCTCTGTCACTTCCACCAAAAAGAGGAGAGGTTCTTCCTAGAAGTCCCTGAGGGGTTGCATAAACCCATCCCAGCTGAAGGGATGAGATAACTGGTGTTAGAAAGAGAAGTAAACATGACTTAAAGCAGAGTTTTCAGACTTTTTTTTTTTTAACTGATAACTCTTCAAAAGAAATGTTACATCACTGAGAAATTTATAAGAGAAAACAAAGCTAAACATAACCAACAATAACTATTATCTTAAAGACTAGATTGTGGAACAGGAAGGAACCCAAATGAAAGCAGAAGGTGCAGTACACATACAAGAAACTGATTCAAGTGGGAAGACTGAGTCTCACATCCCAGCTGTACCATTTACTTGTTGTGTAGCCTTGACAACAAACTTCTCTGAGCCTAGGTTCCTCCTGAATACATTTTTTTTTTAATTTTAGAAAAGTTGAGCAACACAAGAAGAAAAAAACAGCTCAGAGATGAGTATGAAACAAAATTAAATTTGAGTAATAGTGGTAGAAATAACATCATTTTGGCTCTTAATATACTATGATGTCACTATTATCTCTATTTTATGTATATATAACTAAACCTGAGAAGTCAAATGCTACATTTAAAATCAGGATAAATGAAATAGAACCTTCAGCTTCATAAACAGGTACTCTTTCCTTTAGATCCAATCAACTCATATCATGGGCAGGTCTGTAATAATAACTCTGATAATACTCAAAGTCATTTTAAAATTCAAATAATACACAGTAAAAATGTCATAAAAATTAGCTTGCATTATGAAAGCAGTAATATTTCCAGATATTGCCAAATGGCCTCTGGGGCTAAATCACCCATGGTTAGAACCACTGTTCTGAATATATGGGCTGAAATTGAAAATGCCTTTATAAGGACCAGGCATATAAAGGTAAATTAGTAACATGTGTGCCTGGGGTAGGGGGGACTATGTTGAACTAGAAAGCTCATACAGCATCCTTAGGAGAGGGTGTTTTATCATTCAGGAACTCAAGCTCTTTTTTTTTGTAGAGACAGGGTCTTGTTCCATTGCCCAGGTTGGTCTCAAACTCTGAGGCTCCAGCAGTCTTCCTGCCTTGGCCTCCCAAGGTATTGGGATTACAGGCCTGAGCCATAAGCTCTGACGAGGTCCAATGTTACCATGTGATTTTGCAGGGATTCATACCTGGATTTGTATGTCAACGTGAGACCCTAATACTTTTGAGGGTGACCTTTCCACACCAAAAAATATTTCAGGGACTACTTTAGTTGTTAAAAATATTTAATATATTCATGCATTAAAGTTCAAAATTGTGAAACCAAAGGGGGAAAAAAACCCCTGCATGACAATAAAACAAAACAGATGTCCAATGTTTTCATTATATTTGTTCTTTATAACTTATTCTAATAGTAAAACTGGACTGAAGCAACTAGCTTTTTTTAAATGAGAAATTTTATCTTCTATTATTCTAATCTGTGCTTAGGGTGCCATACTGGACTCCACTAAAGTCCTAAAAATTATAACCTTTGAAGCTATTTTGTCAGCTGTATTTTCATATCATATGTTTTTCCTAGCTAGCCCAGGCTGGGTGTCTCTTTCTGTCATTCTTTTCTTATGAGCCCATTTGCAAAGACAAGGTCTAATTCTGTGTTCTTTAGAGCACCTTTCATACTGTTGTTGATTAACACTAAATAATAATGATGTTTATCATAATGGTTGTCAATAATCATAACCATAACCATCGTCACCATAAATAAGATTTCCCACTGGTAGTTTCCTGAAGCCAGTGAATATACAACGATCATATCGGTTTGGAAATCACCTACTGAAAGCAAAGCTGAGCCAGGTGGAGATGATGAGCAAGTGAATCATAAGTAACATGCTAAAAGTAGGGATTAATAAATGGTTCCTCTTCTCCTTTAAAAGAAGGTTCCCACAGTTATCATCCAGCCAGGTGACTGACCTTGTTTTCCATTATGACTGCTTAGTCTTAGCTTGAAGAGCCATCATTCATGTCATCCTCAACTGCTTCACAGCCAACTCGCCACCGTGGGACCATTACTGAAAACAGCTCTGCTGGCACTGCCCACTTGGCTTGCCAGAGCAATTTGCCAAGGGCGCTGCTCATGGTTTCCAGGGATTTTTAGGGAGAATCATGCCCAAGCCCACAGGGTTGTACGAGGGAAGTTCTGAGCAGCAATGACTCCTTTCCAGTGAAGGGAACTTTACAAAGCAGCAATTCCATTTCCACCAGAGCAAGGATATTCTCAGGAATTAGAAAATTTGCTTTGCTATTGGAAAGAATACAATATAACTTTGGGGACAGACATGGCCCTATCATGAAGCCTGGCAACAGTGAGAACCACTCTAAGAGCCTGAACGATAAAGGCTAAGAGGGGTAATATAAAATTATGAACAGAAACCAGGTTCTTTTGTCTTCATGTTGAAGACAATTGAGTGAAGACAGCATAACGAAAAGGGCTCTGATGGGAGACATGTTTCATTTCTGCCACTTATTAGTAAATCATAGTTCTGGGCTTCAGTGTCTGATATAAAAAATTAAATACTTGAACTAGATCTGTGCTGTCCAATAAGGGAGCCACTAGCCACATATGGCTACTGAACACCTGAAATGTGGCTGGTCTAAATAGAGATGGTGTGCAAAAGATCATACCAGGTTTTGAAGACTTAGTACAAAAAAGAATGTAAAATATCTCATTAATAATTATTTATGTAGCTGGGCTCGGTGGCTCAGCCTGTAATCCCGCGCCTTGGGAGGCTGAGGTGAGTGGATTGCCTGAGCCCGCGGGTTCGAGACCCGCCTGGGCAGGCGAAACCTCATCTCTACAATAAATCAAAAAAATTAGCCAGGCGTGGTAGTGCGCGCCTGTAGTTCCGGCTACTCGGAAGGCTGAGGCGGAAGGATCGCCGGAACCCAGCAGGTCGAGGCTGCGGTGGCTGGGAGCGGCCACTGCACTCCAGTCTGGGCGACAGAGTGAGACTCCAACTCAAAAAAAAAAAAAAAAAAAAAAGACTATGATTTATATGGAAATTATTTTAGGGTAGCAAACAGCTCTACTTTCTTTTATTTTATTACATTGGCTTTTTGATCAATGAGCCAGCCTCCTTGAAGGGAGGTTTCCAGAACTATCCTGATTTCCCAGATCCTTGAGAATGTAGCTTATTGAAACATTTCTGGTTGTGACCTAGGACCCCCTAAAGCCCTCTCCTACTCACTGAGTCCTTGGTCCAGACTCCAAGGGGAACCCGGGCAGACCATTCTCCCTGGGGTATGTGGGCTCCAGGTGACCCCACAGTGACACAGATGCCCATCTGACTCCAAGTCAGGGGCTGTAGCACTTCCTCTGTAAATTTGGCCCCGGCTCCCTCCTACTCTTCCCGCCCATCTCCGGAGGAAATTTGCATCATGGGCTGGTAGGGACTGCTTCACTGAGCCATGGTCTGTTCGGCTGCCCCCCTGTTGCTCCTGGTCATGACTCTTCTCCGGCTGGGGTCACCAGTTGATGGACCACCCCAACCTGTAAGTAGACTGGGGTGAGGACCCAGGGAAAGTCTGCAGAGGTGACAGTGGGGCCTCAGGTTGTGAGAGAGAGCAAGAGGTACGATGGATGAAGGGGCAGGGAGAGGGGAAAGGACTAATGAGTGAGGAAGCAATGTGTGAGAAAGAAGCCAGTTTGGTATACAATCTCTGAGAGTCCTATTTTCCAGGGTGTGGGGATAGCTTTCGTCTTTTTATTTGAGTCCCTGTGAGCTCCAATGATACCTGCTGCATTTTGGATAAAGACTCTTCCAGTTAAGCTAGCCATTGAAAAATGAAAAAAGAGGCTGGGCTCGGTAGCTCAGCCTGTAATCCCAGCACTTTGGGAGGCTGAGGCACGTGGATTGCCTGAGCCCATGGGTTCGGGAGCAGCCCGGGAAACTTGGCAAGACCTCGTCTCTACGATAAATCAAAAGTTAGCCGGGTGTGGCAGCGCGTGCCTGTAGTTCTGGCTACCTGGAAGGCTGAGGTGGAAGGATCGCCGGAGCCTAGCAGGTCGATGCTGGGGTGGCCATGAGCGTGCCACTGCACTCCAGCCTGGGCAACAGATTGAGACTCCAGCTCAAAAAAAAGAAAGAAAAAGAAAAATTTTCCAGATTGAACTCTCTCGCTCTCATGCGCTCTCTCTCTCTCATCTATATATCTATATAGCTAAACTTAAATCTACCTCGACTTCTAAATCTATATCTATCCATATCTATGTCTATATATCAATATCTGAATCTACCTGTATTTTATTCATATCCATCGCTATCAATATCTGGTGTTAGGTAGATATTCACATGCACAAGCAATCTTGAGAGCAGGAGAAGTTGGTGAGGATATAATGTACAGGAACCAGATACTACGGGAAGCGGTTGCCTTCTGCTCACTTTATGTCAAATCTGGTAGAAGGAATAAAGTCCCTGAGCTCTTGGGCCCCAGCCAGCTCTAGACTCAGCCATTTCAATTAGCCTAGAGGCCCAGGGACAGGTAAATTCAGGAAGGAATTAAACAAAGCATGTTGACTCCCAGGGTGTACCTGGTTCCGGGTTTCAGGTGGGATTTGCAGTCCCTGGTGAGGTTCCTGGGGTTGTACCCTGGCACCGCTCCTATGCCTGCTTTTCCTTCCTGATTGTGTACACTCGACCCCCAGCAAAAAGAAGAGTTTCCAAGAGACCACGCTCATGCTGCTTCAGACTAGCCAGGCCAGCCTCTGCGGTGTCCTTGGGGGGGTACTCGAGGTCGGCCTCTCCTCAGAGGTCGCTCCTCTGTGCTCTGTTCCAGAGACAGAGTCAGGCTGGAGGAGGATCTGGGCAGCACCTGTACCAAGGCAGTGGAGCAGGGGGTGAGTGGATGAACAGGAGGAGGAGGGAAGAGAGGATGGAAGCAGGGAATGAGGTCAAAAGGAAAGACCTGGAAAGGGCACAGCGAGGGAGTGGCAGGAGCAGAGGCAGGACTGGCTCTAGCATTGGCCAGAGAGATCTGTCGCCAGTTCTCTGGCTCTGGGGCCTGGAGGAGGTCTTCCTGTTTGACGCTTGTCTGTAAAATGGGGGCTGCTGGGAGGATACCAGGTATTCAAATGCACCGTGCCTGGCAGGGAGTTGGGGCCTCCCTGACGCCTGTCCGTGCACCTAGATAGGCTGCATGAGGGGGATCTGCCGTGTTCCTGGGAGTGGCAGGCTAGGTGTGGAAGTCAAGAAGGGACTGGCTTGTGGCCTTGCTGCCTCTTCTCTCCAGCTGTCCCCTCTGCTCCTCTAGAGCTCGCCCTGGTTTCTGTCTATGTAAATCTGGACTTTTCAGACAAGACTTGGCCACTGGCACTGTCCAGAAACCTGACCCTCCCCACTGCCTCGGCTTCCTCCTCCCCAAGAACTCTCACTGGCCTCAATCTCACGACAGGTAACACTTGTGTGGGAAGGGGACTCAGAGTGGATGGAACGTGGGTTTCCCAACCCTCCCATAGCCAGCTTGCCCGAGCCCCTCTGAGTCCCTGCCTGTTTCCTGAAAGGTGGCCTGGTTCTTTCTCCCTGGCCCAGCCCCTTCCTCACCTCTCCACCAGACAGACCCTTGCCTGCCTATCTCACACCCCATCTTCTAACTATGGCAAAGGTCCCAGGAGCAGAAGCTGTGGCCTGGGACTTCCATCCTCACCCCGACCCTTTGCCCAGCCCGACCTCTGCTGCTTCAAGCCCTGGCTGAGGAGGCAGTCCAGATGGGTGGGCCTGATTGAGGCACCTGTGGCTTTGGGACTGCTCCAGATGCCCAGCCCTACAGCCTCTCGGGCATCAGGTAGTTGTTGGTGCTGCCACCTGTCTTTCTTAGACAGCCTGCCTACTTCTTTTCCTCCTCCTCTCTGCCACAGAATGTAATGTCGACCACGAGGGGTCTGTCCACTGTGCTTGCCTCTCTGGGTACCAGTGGAATGCCAGTGTCTGCTCCCATCACCCGTCCTGCCAACACGCCCACAACCATCAGCATTGTGGCTGTCTTGTCTTCAGCCGTCCTGAACCTGGGTACTGCCAGTTGTTGCCACCTGGTGAGGAAGGCTGGGAACTTGGAAACCAATGATCTCAAGTGAAAGAAATGCTCTCGTGCTTTTTACTCTCTGAACCTGCGTTTCAGCCAGCTGGTCCAAGTCCAGCTGCTCTGCTGGGTGGGAGAAAAATCCAGCCATCCTAGGAGGGCGCAAGTCCTGAGCTCGGGACCCCAGTAGTGAGACCAATTGACAGGGCTCAAGAGACACAGGGACAATGGGAGGAAGGGCTAAAGTGACCCTGCTTTTTTCCCTGGGAGGCCAGGAAGTGGCTCCAGCAGCCCTAAGATGCCTGGGAGAGAGAGTCATAGGTCAAAAAGGTTCTCTCAGTGGTTCCCAATGACAGCTTGGGTCTTCTAGGCTGGACTGCCAGTGGGCCTCACTCAGATGACCATCCAGAGACAAAAAGAAGGAAAAAAGCGAGGCGGGACGGGGTGCGGAGGAATGGGCTTCAGAGGTGGGAAGGAGGGAGTGCTTAGCTACGTCCAAGGGCCATGAGTCCCTCCTCCTGTCTTCTGCCTCCCTGCAGTCCCCGGGACCCTGAGGCTGAACTCCCAGCTGCAGATGCTTGGCGACACACTGAACCTGACTCTGCTCCTGAGCCAGGAAGTCACCAACCTGCGCTGGTTCCTGAGGCAACCACAGAGCCACAGCCCCATCCTCCTGCATCCAGGGACACAGGTGTCCCTGAGCTCCAGCCAGGGACAGGCTGTCCTGAGCATCTCCAACATGTCCTACCACTGGGCAGGTAGCCTGTCCTTGTCTCTCTCCTCCTCTTCCTTCTCTGCCTTCCTTCACCTCTTTCTCCCTCTCCCTTCTTTCTCCCTCCTTCTTTTCACCTCTTCTTTACCCTTTTCATCGTTCTGTTTATTCATTCTGGGGAAACAAAGGCTCAGAGGCCCATTGGTGTGACAAATTAATGATGTAGAAAGTGTTAAAAATGGTCAGCTGTTTTCACTGTGGCCTGGGGACTTCTGTGACTCTTTTAAGGGTTCACAAAGTCACAGTTATTGTCCTAAAACATTAAGATGTTTCCTTCTTTCACCCTAATTCCCTCAGGAATAGACAGTGGCCTCTTTCAAAGGCCACAGGGAAGTCACCTAGATTGAATGATGGCAGAAACACATAGGAGAACCCAGTTGCCTTCTATTAAGCCAGGCATTAAAGAGATGTTTATCGTTTTCAGCCTTATGCTTCACTCTTTAATCCATCTTGAGTTGATTTTTGTATATATGCAAGAGTGTAAAACAATGCCACTCTTCTAAATATATTTTGGAAAATATATTTTTCATAAAAACATTTCTGTTAACAAAAATGTCAATGTGGAGAATGCTAAAAATAAGGTGTCAATTTTAGCTAAGAACAGATTCATGTTTTTCAAGGCACGAAAATGGAGTCAGGTGCTCAAGCCACTAATCTCAGCAGTTTGGGAGGCTGAGGCCAGAGGATTGCTTGAGCCCATGAATTTGAGACCAACCTGGACAACATAGTGAGACTCCATCTCTATAAAAACACAAAAAAAAACCCCGGCATGGTGGTGCATGCCTGTAGTCCCAGATACTCGAGAGGCTGAGGTGCAAGGATCGGCTGAGCCCAGGAAGTCAAGGCTGCGGTGATTGTGCCACTGCACTTTAGCTTGGACAACAGAGTGAAACCTCGACTCTTACCAAAAAAAATACACCACAGTGGCAGGGGTGGTGCAGGAAGAGCATCTGTTGCAGTGAGTGAGGTTCACCACAGAATCTATGGACACAGGCTGATTAAAAGGCCCAGAAGTCTCTTCTACAGATCTCTTCTTCCTAGAATTGCTTCATGAGGGCAGAGAATGTCTTCCAAAGGGGCCATCCTGAGCCCTTTCTTGCTGAGATTGAGCAATGGATGGTGGGCAGAGCAGAGGAGGAGAGCCAGGAGGAGGGTCTGGGTTGTGGCTTGGGAAGCCACAGAGATTCTGTGGCACAGGCAGGCCCAGAGGAGCTCTGAGGTGTAGCAGACGCGTGTCTGCAGGTGAGTACATGAGCTGCTTCGAGGCCCAGGGTTTCCAGTGGTGCCTGTACCAGGTGGTGAGGGTGCCCTTGAGGAAGACAGATGTGGCTCGACTTCCAGACCAGCTCTCCATCTCCTGTGCCACCTCCCCTGGCTTCCAGCTGAGCTGCTGCATCCCCAGCACAAACCTGGCCTACACTGCTACCTGGAGCCCCAGAGAGGGCAGCAGAGGTAATGAGAAGGGGCCGACTGCAGGGGTCAGGGGCCAAAGAGGGTAGCTAATGTCTTCCAGGCAGCTGAGTCTTCAGCCCATGAGAAGCAGAGGCTTCTCAACCAGGGAGCTGAGGTCCAAGTGCAACACTGTTTTTACCCCATCTGAACAATTCCACTTCTATGGCTGTAACTTAACTACGTGTGTACAGGAAACTTTTGCAAAACGCTTTTACCCACACAATCTCATTTAACCCTCTGTGAGGTTAGTTTGATGACAGTCACCATTTTACAAATGAAGAAACTGTGGAAACTGAGTCCTAGAACTCGTTGGAGAACAACCTCCCCGCAACCCCCCAGTCCCCTTCAGCAAATCCAAGCTCTGTCCACACACCACTGGGCTCTTCCTCACTGCTTCACCTGCTCCTGAAATTGCTAGAAAGACTGAAACAGTACGTCAGGGCCTGCTGGGTGCTAGGCCTGTTCCGGGCCCAGTGATGGTCCCTTCTCTTTTCTCACCATCAGCCTCCTCCTTCAACACATCTGACTGTCAGTGCTTTGTCCTGGCCGTTCAGCACTGCCCGGCCATTGACACCATGTATACTTGTGACCTCCAGAGCCTGGACCTGGATGCTCTTAGGATCCCTATCTTCATCACCATCATCCAGGGTATGTGGGGCCTGGGGTCCAGTGGGCTGACCTCAGCTGCTTGCCCAGGGAGCATAAGTTCTCCTTCTTGGCACTATCCCACCCTGGGCAACAACAGGTCCTTGGAACCTGCATGGATTCCTGCCCGAGGAAAGACTGGGGCTAGGTTGTGAGTCCTCCCTGACCATCACTCTTCAGATGGAGACATCACCTGCCCTGAGGACTCCTCGGTTGTCACCTGGAATGTCACCAAGGCTGGCCACGTGGCACAGGCCCCATGTCCCAAAGACAAGAGCGGTGTGATGAAGAGGGCCTGCGGGCCTGACGGGGTCTGGGGACATGTCCACAGCAACTGCACAGACGCAAGGCTCCTGGCCTTGTTTGCTAGAGCCAAGGTAAAGCTTTGGCCCTGCTGCCCACATACCTCCCCCCCCCCCCACTGCTTTCCGTCCCTCTGACATCACCATGGGTTGTCACACAGTAGAACTTTCTTTTTTTTTTTTGAGTTGGAGTCTCACTCTGTCACCCAGACTGGAGTGCAGTGGCCGCTATCGGCCAGCAGGAGATTGGAGCCCGCCCAGGGCTTCCGGGCCCGGGCCAGGGTCCACTGAAAACTGGTGTCCA
>CAUYQG010054004.1:0-61505 GCA_963574415.1 Tarsius wallacei
CACACACACACACACACACGCACGCACGCGTGTGCACGCACACACATGTCTTCACCCTGCACACCTCCAAATCCTCCCTCAGAATTGACTATCCAGTTAACATCACTCAGGACGGTCAGCTTCAGTTCTGAGGGTCTCAGACCCTGCTGATAATCCGATGAAAGCCGGAGATTCTGTCTCCCGGAAAGGGCACACGCGTGCAAGGCCAGGGCCTCATAGGCCCCCGAAGCCTCTCCAGGTCCCAGGGGAGCTGTGACTACTGGTGACAGGCATGGGCTTGGGCTGCCTCACCTGCGCTGAAACCCAAGTCCACCTTCTGCCTCCGAAGGGTGTAGATCAAATTCTGTCCCCTCTCCAGACCTCGGGTGGTGAATTTGCCAGTGGGACGGGCTATCCGATGGCTCCCTTGACAAGCTCTCGGCAAGCCAGGCGAGTCTGTGTGTCTTAAATGCTTAGTCCAGAGCCCAGACACATAAAAAATGCTCAGGAGGGGTAACCCCTTTGGGTGCCCTCCCACTGTGGGACCTTTTCTGTCCTCTCAATAAATCCTGCTTTCTAAAAAAAAAAAAAGGGATATAAGGTTGCTATATAAAGGAATATGGGCCGTCAGTTTAAAGAGAAGTTTTCTGCTGATTCTATCAGTTTTTTTTTTTTTTTACATTTAATTTTGTATCATTGGGAGCTCAATGATTCTTACTGATTCTTGTAGCTTGATTTTGCTTCAGTGATACACCTGGCAGGTTTTTTCGTAAACAAAAACCTGAACTTATTCCAGAAATGAGCATTAATGATCAGTCTATTAAACTTAAGAGGTTGACCCTCCCCCCATTTTTCCTTTTGTTATGTTTCTGAGTAAATGGCCTTGCCATGTTCCCGTTGCTTACTCTAGGACCTTTATAATTCCACCAAAGTTCGTCATAATGCACTTTCCTCCATCTTTGCCATTCTCATAATTCCTCTCCACTGTTAGCATCTGGTCAGTCTCCGAAGTCTCACAGACACTTTTACTAATATTTCTACTCTATGTCCTATCGACTCCATTCCTACTACTTTTGACTTGGTTTCCATTCCCAACACTTTATTGAAATAGACTCCTCATGGATTCCCCCTACTTCAGACCAGCTCCAAATTACCCTCCCTTTTGTTGTCAAAGTGATTTTGTTAAAATACAACATTGATCAATTTGTTTCGTTGACCGATACTCCGTAACTTTTGGGATTCAATTCACATACAAGGCCCTCCCTCTCTCTTTCCTTCCCCTCCTCCCTCCCTCCCTGCTTCCCTCCCTCCCTTCCTTCCTTCCTTTCATGGAGGTTTCACTTTTATCACCCAGGCCGGAGTGGAGTGCCGTGGCATGATCATAGCTCACTGCAGCCTGGACCTCCTGGGCTCTGGCAATCCTCCTACCTCAGCCTCCTGAGTAGCTGGGACTATAGGTGCATGTCACCACACTTGGCTAATTTTTTGATTTTTTTGTGGAGACGAAGTCTCATTATGTTACCCAGGCTGGTCTCAAACTCCTGGGCCAAAGCAACTCTCCCACCTCGGCATCCCAAAGCGCTATAATTACAGATATTAGCCACTGCACCTGGTCGACAAGACTTTTCTTAAATTGGTTTCTCAGGTGCGTGTTGTTGTTTTAATCTTTATCTGTTTCTGCTCTACCTCAGTCCTCTTTATCATCATATAAATCCTTCCAACTCCAACACTATATGTGCATCTCTGAATTTGTGACACACTTCCGTGCCTCAAAAGTTTTGTTGAATGCTATTTCCCTCTACACCTTCTTCATCTAGCTTACTTGTTTGTTCATAACATATTAAAATTTTGAGAACCATTTCATAAAAGTGTTCATTACCATTAAGAAACTCACATGTTGAAAGTTAATGGAGATAAGAATGTGCTACAGAAAATTTGGAAGCTAGATAATTTTGTGGAACAAAATTGCAGCTGTGTGATGTACTCCAGCATTAGGGGAGATGAAATATCTATCTAGAAATTTCTGAAATTTTATAAGGGATATAGTCAGTAGTTATTTGGAGTCTTCTTTTCCAGGTCTTACCAATATTTCTCTCTTAGAATATGAAAAAAATGTTGAAGTTTTAATATTGAATGTTTAGATCTTCCAAGATTCAGAGTGGAATTGAAAGTCTTATGGGATTGTACAATCTCTAGTTGCTTGACATTCAAGAGAGATCATTGTTTTTCAGTTATAGTGGAACATTGATCCAACGTCTACACTAATTATTTTGGTTGTATCTAAATTTCCTATACCTTTCTTGTGATCCTGTTATGATCCAAGCACATAATTCATCTACAGACCACATTATTCAATCCAATGGAATTGAACAGGACAGCTTCTCAGAGCCTGCTTTTTTTAAAAAAATCATTCTCTAGAATCAGTTGCTGTGCTGTACAATTCAGTGCATGCTCATGTTAGGATCTGACATCTACCACGCACTGGTTGGCTTCACACAGAACAAGGAGTTAAATCAGACATTTCATATCCTTAGCAATGGTACATTGATACATGACCTTAAGACTATAGACTAATTTTATGTACAATACTTTTTCAATAAATGTGATTATTTACACACACACATAAGTGAAGTTTGTTTTTACTTGAGTATTTCATAGCAAATTATGTAATTACATTCATAGCAGAAAGTAGCCAGGCCTTTACACACACAAACACACACACACACACACACACACACACACACTCAGAAACCAAAGTAAAAGCAACACAGAAAACTGTTAGCAAATGACTATATTTTTTTTTATTTTTGAAAGAAAGGTATGCTATTATTTATATAATTGGTATTGATAAAAATGTGGTAGAATTCTTTGCAATATGCATATGACATTTAGAAAAACTTCATCTGTAACCAAGGTTACACAGCTGTAGATCACAAAGTAATTGTACCAACTCTACCTTAATCTTAGCTTTGTGGCTTATTAGAAGAAGAGGATGACTTTTTATACCCTGTGTGCTACAGATGCCAGTTTTACTCCATCACTTCACCTTTTTTTAGCTGGGAAAATTTTTATGACACTATTGAATCTAAATATTTACTGTTCATTCAACCTGTCACAATCCTTTTGTTATCTATAGACTGTCTCACACATGTCATATGATTAACATAAAACACTGTAAAATGTCTTTTGGAGAAAATAGTACTGCAGGTTTTCTATTGAATTTTTTCAGTTTCTTTCCAGTAGTATATTTTATGGCTAACTATTAAACACCTTAAATAAGAATTTATAGTCGAAAAGTTGGCAGGATTCCATTTAATGAAGTCAAGGGCTGTAAATCAAATAGTAAGTACTTAGGAAACCAGTATTATTCTGAAAAAACACTATATATATATTTAAAATATTTATTTTATCTCTGAATATAAGAAATGTTCAGATAACACCCAAATAAAAAAGCACTTTAATTTTCAGTGAAACGTGTAATGGAGCAAAAGCAGAAAATATCCATCCAGAAAACTATATGGTTTATAATAGTCATAACTATTATTGCTATTTCCAACCTAAAAATATTTATTTTCATACGTCATGAAGCAATATAAATAACTGATCAAGAAAACTAGGTTATTCCTGAGATTTTTTTCAACTTTTTTTTGTAAATAGGAGAATCTGTAATATTGTCTAATACCTACTGATTTTAAGCAGCCTCAGAAAAAAATGAATAAAAGTTCTTAAATATATTAATGGTATTTCTCAAACAGTAGCTGATCAATTTAGAACACTAAGTAGTCACATTTATATTTTTATAAATGGATAATAAAAAATAACAAAGAGAATACACAATTCTTCATTCTAATTTTTTTAGATTAATGAGACACCATTGAGTACACTGAGTACAGCATTGCATTGAGTAATGGATTGAGGGTTTCAATAAAAAAAACTCTGCTTCCTAAATCTTCTCCCCACTTTGCCATTAACTTCATGAAATTGTGCCTCATATAATCTAATTTATCATTTGTAAAATGAATCCATTGATGGATCATAACTAAGATCCTCTCCAAGACTAAAAATTTCTAGAATTCGATACTTAATTGTACAGGAATTATAATGAGTGAAGCTGTGGCTAAAATAGAAAAAGTTGTGTGTGTGTGTGTGTCTCTCTCCATATATGTATGTATATAAGATATATATATGTGTAGTAGTTGTTTTTGCTTGTGTTTAGTGGTTTCCCTGGAGTACTCCAGCAAGTCAATATTCTCTTTTGCCAGTGGCCACTGAGGTCTCTATGTGGTTAAGTTTGTGGTCAGTAAATGATTAGACAGAAACACAAGCAAAAACAACTGCTACAAAGAAAAACAGTCGACTTGGGGGGCAGGGAGAATACAATGTGATTTCAGAGTTGTTAGTTAAAATGTTCAACTTTCAACAAAAACCTTTCAACAATGTGAGGCAGTCAAAGAAACAGGAAATTATGTACCATACAAAGTAAAAAACAAAACAAAACAAAAACAAGCAGTAGGAACTGTCCCTGAGGAAGCACAGAAAATGGATTTACCTAACTACCTAACAAAGACATTACAGCAATAATTATGAATATGTTCAGAAGACTAAAGAAAGCTATGACTGAAGAACTAAAGGAAAGTAAGATAATGATGTCTTACCAAATAGAGAATAGCAATAACGATGGAAATTATGAAAAAACAAATAGCAGTACTATAGGTTGAATAGTGTAATAATGCAATGTAAATTGACTAGAGAAGCTCAATGGAGCTTTAGTTATTTGAGCTGATAGAAGAATCAGTGTCTTTGAAGGTAGACCAATTGAGATTATCTAGTATAAGAAGAAGAAAGACAAAACATGAAGAAAAAAGTTGACAGAGCCTCAGAAACCTGTAGGACATCATCAAACATACCAACATAGGCACAATAGGAGGCTCAGAAACTAAAAAAAAAAAAAAAAGGGCAGAAAGGGTATTTTTAAAAATAATGGTTGAAAACTTCCCAAAGTTGGTGAAACATGTTAATCTACACATTCAAGACCCTTAACAACTCCAGGTAGCATAAACATGTAGTAACCTACGTCTAGGTATATGATAATTGGTCAAAAGACAAGGGCCAAGAGAATCTTCAAAACCACAAGAGTGAAGTGACTGATAACATGCAAAGAATCCTCATTTAGTTTCACAGTTCATTTATCATCATATATTGTGAAGGGCATGAGTCAGTAGAGTGACATATTCATAATTATGGGGGAAAGTTGAACCCCAAATTCCATAGCCAGCAAAACTATCTTTCAAAAATAAAAGGGACAGCCAGGCACAGTGGCGCACACCTGGATGATCAACTACTTGAAATCCTAAAGCAGGAGGATGGTGTGAGCACAAGAGTTCAAGAACAGCCTGAGCAACCTAGCAAAACCCTGTCTTAAAAAATAAAGAGAAATTAAGACATTCCTGGATTTAAAAAAAATTATTAATAGAGCTGTATTTTAAGAAATATATGAAGTCTTTTAAGTTAAACCCAAAGAACATAGGTAAAGGTATCTAGTATAGCTAAATATAAAGACAGTATAATATTTTGTTTATAATGCTTTTCTTCTCTTATCTGATTTAAAATAAAATTACATAAAGCAATAATTATAAAACTGTGTTAAGGGGTTTATAGTATATAAAGATGTAATTTGTATAACAATAATAGCACAAGACAGGGAGAAGGAAATAGAGCTACTAAGAATACATTTTTGTATAAGATTGAGATGAAGTTGATATTAATTTGAATAAGATTGTTATAAATTAAGACGATAATTACAATTCTGAGCATAGCCACTAAAAAAAACCCTCTAAGAATGTAGTGAGATAAGTAAGTACACTTGTAAATATCTGTTTAACAGAGAAGAAGGCAGTAATGGAAGAATAGTGTAACAAAAAAGGCATAAAACTTATAAAACAAATAGCCAAATAACTAATAAATGGAAACAACTTAAATCTCCAGGCTGAAAAATAAAATACAACATGTCCAAACAATGAAATTTTACTTGACAAAAGAAATGAAATACTACTACCTGGTACAACATGGATAAACCTTGAAAACATGATAAATGAAAGCCAGTTACAAAAGTCACATGTTGTATGGCTGCATTTATGAGAAATGCCCAATTGTTCCCAGAGACTGGGAAAAGGAGGGGTTGGGAATGACTGCCACTGGTTACAGAATTTCCTTTAGGAGTGATGAAACATTTATGAAATTAGATTGTGGTGATGGTTGGACAATGTAAACCTACACACTGTATTTTAAACTTTAACGGAATAACATTTATATGTGAACTACATCTCAACAAAACTGCTGTTTTTTTAAAGGGAAAATATAAGAGTAGAATATAGATTTTTGAATCATAATAAATGCCAATTCTAAGAGTAAGAATATAATACTTTTTAAACATAAGGAAGAAAAATGCAAATATATATATATACATATATATGTATATATATATAATTTATACCTCGAGTAGTAATCACAGAATTTAATGAGAGATTTACTGCTAGAATTAAATAACATATACTCCTTTCTCGGCACTTCTCACACAATTTTGCTTATATCTTTTCAAGTTATGATTTTTATTCCACCTTTTATTTACAGTTTAAAATTTTTTTAACCGTGAGATTGCACTCTCTAGAGAACAGAGGTTACCTCAAATCTATACTCTTCCACCCACTGTGCTATGTTCAATATTTTGTGTATAATTATTTCTCAAAAAACATTTGTTAATGAACACACAAGCACTGTAGTATAAATGTGGCATGAATTCTTCTTCTAGGTCGCAAATTTAGAGATTTTTGTAATTTAATGTCTATATTTTCTTTGGCTCTTAAATAACTCCTGTTTATAAGATGCAGAGAAAGCTGGAATGATTTTAAATGACACAAAATGTAATCAGGAGTTCTAAAATTCAGACTCATGTGCTCTCACTTACAAGGACTTGAATCTCCAAGTTAAATTGATATCAGCCCAGATATTCCTCTGGGCCTAGGTATAATTCTGATGTAAGCTGCATTCATGACCCACAGATTTAAATCATACTAGCTTTATGTTGAAGTAGATCCAGGTGGAAGTAGTCACATTACTTCAAGAGCAGAATATTTGAATTTTTCTTTTGTTTACAAAAAGCTCCTGAAATGAAAACTCTTTAGATAATCTTCTTACTAAATATTACTAGTATTTTTCAAATTTTAAAAATCTCATTTGCTATTGGGAATAGTGTTGCAATAAACACAAGTGAGCAGGTATCTTTCTTGTAGAATGATTTGTGTTCCTCCTGATAGATTCCCAGAAGGAGGATTGCTGGGTCAAATGGAAGGTCGATTTTTAGATCTTGTAGGAATTGCCACACTGTTTTCCACAGAGGCTGTACTAGTTTACACTTCCACCAACAGTGTAGAAGTGTTACCTCTTCTCCTCATCTTCTCCAGCATCTGGTGTTTTTTGGGTTATTGGTGATGATCTTCTGGGTTTTGCAGTAGATGGTCACTGCTGGGGGAGGGGGAACACATAACACAATAAAGGTACCTGATCCCAAACCAGGCGAAGTAAGGACCAATGGGAGGCCCAAACTTCACCTGTACAATGATCACTTATATACTTAACTCTGAAATGTATTTTACAGCTTTAAAATTAAAAAGTTAATTAATTAAATAAAAGAAAAGAAAAAAGAAAAAGATCATAGATTTTTGGATAAGTGATTTTTAATGTATGTTTAGGCACTTCTTTTTTCTTAATAAAAATGCACCAAACCCTTGCTTTTAAATATATAGTTTGGATTTTTCTGGTGTCTGAGTTTCTCATTTTTCTTCATAGGTGGGGATTTCTTTCAATAATGATTTCTCTAACATAGCACAATAGCCAGATCTGTATGTTTCCTTAAAAAAACTTATGTAAGTTTGCTTAACAATAGCAATTCAGTTTAAGTTAATTGAGCTTTTTAGTTATTTAGTATTAGGATTACATTGCTCTAAATATTTACAGTTTTTAAAATGTATTGACTTTTTAAAATCAGCCTTTACATTTTATTTGTCCTCTACTGTGCGGGATTAACTGTGAATGCAGCAAAATTCAGTTTTAACAAATGGATGCATACAGTATAGATTTTCTGAACGAGGAAACAATGTAGAATAACAGTTTAAGATTTACAGCTGATGTGTAAAATAGGTGTGCGTTTCTTCCTCAGTCTTATAAGACTATTATTAATGTTGCTTCTTCAGATATTTAAAAATAAGCCATGTTGTAAATCTTGTTCTAGGTATATGCGAATTTGACTATGCTGACGACATCCATGTCTTTTTCTCTGCAGGGGGACATCCAGCAGTTTTTGATCACAGGGGACCCGAAGGCAGCATACGACTACTGTGAACATTATAGTCCAGACTGTGACTCTTCAGCACCCAAGGCTGCTCAGGCTCAAGAACCTGAGATAGACGAGGTGAGGGGCGCATAGCCAGGGCCTGCCTTCAGATTTCAGTGATATGGACCTAGCATTGCCGGTTTGGGACAGATATCTATTTATTTAATTTCATCTAAACTATACTTTGTATTTAATTGTCTTATTATTTCTAGGAAGAAGTGACGCAAAAGTATTTGGCATTTTTTCCCCTATTGCTTAGGCATTTTGTTTCATACGTTTATTAGAAGTAGAGATACCCCACTTGTATACTGTGCATGTGAGCAAATTCCATTCTTTGGAAAGGCGAAAAAAAGAAAATTCTGACAGTTATATTTCTGCTCTTAGCATTTAAATAATTAATGCAGACTCGAGAGTGAATGACTTGACATTTTCCCCGGCCTTTGACAATTCATGCAGAGGAGTAAGTGATAGAACTCTCTTACAGTTTTTCAGGTTGTGTTGAATAATTAGAGGGCTTCCCCCACTCCCCCATTTCTCGTAGGGAAATTAAAAAGCAGGTGAACTGGAATGGATTCAGTTTTTAGTTGGGAATGAAACTTTTTTTGGATTTTTTTTCTTAAGACTTCAAATAGTAAAAGGGGGTAGAAGTTTGAAAACATCAAGACTGTATAAAATAAATCAAAGTAATGTTCTTATTTTCTAATACACTATTAGATGCCATCCTTTGAGTTTTATTATTTTAAAAGGGTTAAGGTGTTATGTTTTATTTTACTGCTATTTCTGCATGTGCATTCAGGTTGGATTTTACAATTTAAATGCTAGGGATATGCTTTTTGACACTACTTTTTAAGGTATAATAGTGAATTCTGTTGCACTGATCTTTCCATGACTTAATATTAGTTTTTTGTTTTTTTTTAAACAGGGTAAAGTCTTAAGAAGCTGTCAGGAAGGCAGATATAAGAGTGCAAAGAGAAATTACTTGGATAATTTACTTGCCTGTTTCACAGTTCTCAATACCTTATTATTTTTATTCCTTCATTATTCACTAAATATATTTTCTGTGGATTCTGCACTCTCTCTGATGATAGGTAAAATAACTATCAGGGTTAGTATTTTTACATCTGAGAGGTTATATAATGACATAATGTTAGAATTTATAGTATTTAGTAGACATGTCCAAGATTGATGAGATTTATTTTGTTCCTTTTAGAAAAAAAGACAAGGCTTATTTTTTTTAGCAACAAATGTGGCTTTACTATTTGGAAGAAGGAGGATATGCTTTTTTAATACAACACCTTGAGATGTTTTTGCCCCATAATTTAACGTTATTATGCCAGGCAAGCTGAGTTATTTTAAATCAAGATAGTTTGTATCCCTCTTCATAAGTTCATTTAAAAGTGAAATTGCCTTTTACTATTTTCCTTGTTGATATGTATATTTAACATACTGTTGAGATGTCAAACTTGCTTTTACTAGAAGCATTTGATGAAGAAAACAGCACACGGCATGACAATCTGGTAGGGTAAGGCAGTAATAGATAAAATTTGTTACCAATTTCTGTATTGAATGAGTCACAATGAAAAGTTTTATTTTATTTTTTAAGGAAGAATCAATTCTCACCTTTTTCTCCACGACTGACTAAATTATATTGATATTTCAATATTAAGATAACCAATTTATACTAATATAAAAAACTGGTTAATCAAATTAGTAAGCAGTCGTTATATTAATTTTGCACTCTATTCACTAATATGTCATTATATTACAAAATGCATTTAATAATCTTCATGTGTTCTACCTGTACAAAGAAAAAAGCAGTGTTATTTGCCAGTGAGCAAATAACTTAAAGTACAACATGGATATCAGTCATTCATGTTGCATTTTATATTGTTTAATTTTCCACTAATATATTGTGACATTGCATATTTATTATTCTAATTTGGATTAATAAATATGTCAATTTGTTTTATAAATTAACCCGTGTGCTTCTTCCAACTTATAATTTTGTCTGTTTAGTATTCTCTAAGTAACATATCCTAATACATTCTTAAGATTCAAATAGTTATGTGCTTGACACGACATTACATCATCACCATAGAGAGAGACAGATATATAATTTAGACAATTTTAAATTTAGTGATAACATCATCAAATTTTAGATCTATTTGAACTTACAAAAACTCCATTTAAATAGATGACTAGCTAATATTGAAATAATTAGTGAAGTTTTTTTAATCAGGTTAAATGATCTTCCTCTTTTATAATAAATTAGATGTTAAATCTATGTATGATTACTCCTTAATGTATCATACATACCACAATACCTTATATATTGTAGGCAATTGATATTATTTTTTATAAAGAATGAAACCGGACATTGAAGCAAAGGAAACACATTTTTATAAAAGAATTTTTAAAATAACGTTCGAAAATGTATTACCTTATTCATTGTTTCACTTAATATTGAGGACATATGCTGGTTCTCATAGATGCACAGGTTTTTACTGATGTCACTATTTTTCAGACAAATTAAAATAAAAAACAAAGATTATATGACATTTTCAGAAGAAGATCCTTTCTCCTCACCTGTCCTAATTTCTGCTAGAATACTCACAAATCAAAATTGAAATTATTCCATGACTGCATGTCTTTTTGGATATATTTGTCTGATTAACTACAACTAGTTATTTCTTCTCTTCTTGCCTGAAGTCATCAAAATTCCATAGTGAGAAGGCAGAATCATCTCCAAAAATAGGTTGTAAGGCTTCCTGGAGACCAGCATGCCCTGTGTTTACTCAATACCACCAAAAGGGGGAGTCTGTGATTCTTTACTTTGCCTGCAGACTAAGCCTTAAGAGAAAGACGCTCTTTAGTGTGTATGGAGGTGAGCGTGTTCTTTTCTCCCTATTTCACAATCAGTCTAGTTGATCATCAACTGGAAAGAATTCAAGCAAAAGAGAGGTTTATAAAGGTTAGAAGAGGTTTTCTCCTACAAGGAAAAAACATGATATAAAGTTAATTGGCTATTTTTGTACAGGTCTCTCTCTATATATTCCTGAACAGCAGACTTCAGTGCAAATGCATTTAAATTGTCCATGTTTAAAATTGGTTGATTATGCATATTTAAAAAAATTTTTAATTCATTATAGATATGCTTGATTCTGAATAGTCTGCTTAATTTTAAAACTCTAAAACATAAAAAAACTGGCAAGTCTTTTTTCCATGTTATACTGCAAGTTGAAAGCTGACAGTTATAGAATCCAATATTTCTTATTTCAACATGGATGACTATAACTGCTGAAAAATTAGATAATATTTAATCTCTATTAATGTCTATTTAATATATAGCTAAATTTGGCATTTACTTGTTTTATTATTTATTGATGTTATTAATTATTCTCATATTACACTTTCTAGAAATCACTGACATTTTATCTAACTTGCAAAGGTATGAAACAACAAAAATACTTAAAATGGTATATACTTACCTTTTTCTATTTTATCAAATTCTATATAAATTATCATAAAAAGAAAGATTTATTGAATTGTTTCAAATATGTATTCATTGATAATTAAGCTATTACCAGAGGGTAAAATTATAAATCTGTTTATTAATTTTGTCAAATTGGAGTGTTGATAATTATAAAGAACACTAAAGATATGTCTAGGCTTATATTTCAATTTGATCTTAACCTGAAACATCAAGAAAAGTTCACTTTGATGGGGATATTTCATCAGGGACCAGATGTACAATATTACCAGAGGATCCATTTTGCACTTGTCTCATTCTGTATCTTTGTGAAATTTGGATTCACCTGCATTGCTGCAACTGCTAGAGCTTATTAGAGGGTACTGTGATCACAGTTTTCTACAAGATTTGTATCCAGCAGTTATTTTGCTGTCAGATTCAAAAGGATTGGTTAAAATGCAAAGAGAAGTCCAGTAGGTACACAGTTGGAATGGTAACAAATACAGTAATTAGAGAATTACACATATGTTGCCTCATCCTCTATATGTATATATTTTAGTGTATTGAATTTACTGCTCATAAAGATACTTAGCTTTGGAGTTGAACACATTATTTTCTTCATAATTCAGCATGTACAGTTGTCTATGTCCCTTTATTAAGAAACATACCACTCCCTAAATTCTTTTAATACAGAATAATCTAGTATAAAATACTATTTTTCAATGTGAATTCAGTTTAAGTTGTTCAAGATATCTAAAGCAGTATTTTCAAAGATTAATGTATTAATTATATAAACATATCTAATTTTGAACTTTTAATGCCTCACAAATATTTTGTGCTCATTTTGATCTTAGGAAGGTCCATAGAACATCTAAGATTTCTGAATGAATTTTAGATTTTATTTTTCCAATGGTTTCAGTATTTCAAATGGAATATATGCTTATTTCATGTTCTCTGTATTCCCTTTTCCTCCTCCCCTCTTTACCACCTCACAATAGATAAGGATGAAAGTCCTTTTGTACTTAGGAAGGCTACTCTCCATATTTTTATTTTTAAATATCATATTTACTTTTCTTAAAAAGTACCGATTACAAGCACCATAAAACTCTTAAAGAGAAACATTGCATAGCGAATTTTACCAATCGAAATAAACATATATATTTGACATCTATATCCAAGTACATAATTGCTATGTTTGAATTAACAATCGATAATTAAAAGTTTGAATTATTATTCAAAACTTTTACTTTTTTCATAATCCTAACCACTATTCTGCTCTTGGGAGACATGCCTTATCACTCCTATGTTACTATACTCTGAATAAGACAGTATAATACTTCTGTGTGATACAAAATAACTTTTAAATGACAGTATTTCCTTGTGTCTTAACATTTACTCTAAGTAAAAGTTAAGATGATTCCTGCGTTAACCGTATGTTGCCACTAACAGGATTGCCTGGAATTTTTTCCTTTGCGATGTAGTATGCACCTGAGGATATAATCGAATATGACTATGAGTATGGGGAAGCAGAATATAAAGAGGCTGAAAGTGTAACAGAGGGACCCCCTGTAACTGAAGAGACAGTAACGCAGACGGAGGTAAAGACACAGCAGCGCCTTGTGTGTGGTGTCTTGCTGTTCGTCATCCTGTGGTTCCTTGTGTTGACTGTTCCTCAAACTTCTCATATACCTTTCATTCATCTTGTTTCTCTGAACCAATAACTGTGATTTTCATTTGACAGCAGCAGTCTGGAAGAGTGATGCCCATGTCCCTTTTGGTATCCTTCCTTTCAACCATGCTCTTTGTTTTCCTTCTCACTTTATTTATGTTTTCCATTCCATCTTTCACCACATTTTGCAGAAAAAGAAATCCAATTTCAAAAAGAAGACGAGGACAGTGGCCACTAACTCAAAGGAAAAGTCCAAAAAGTTTACACCCCCCAAATCTGAAAAATTTCCATCCAAGAAGAAGAAAAGTTATCAAGCATCAGCAAAAGCCAAACTAGGGGTAAAGGTAGCAAAGACAAAGCAATCAAGATCTATCCTAGATAAGCTGGAAGATCTCTGATGATGAGCCATAATCTTAACCCCACTAGATAAATACTCACTTGGCTAATACTATCACCCAATTGAACCATGATTTCCACATATTTGGGATTACCTTACTTGTTTACTAATTGGGTTTTTTTTTCTGGTTTTATTATTAGGCAAATATTGTTGATGATTTTCAAGAATACAACTATGGAACAATGGAAAGTTACCAGACAGAATCTCCTAGGCGTGTATCGGGATTGAATGAGGTAAAATATGCACACGGTATTACATCACATTCTAACTTTTCAAATGTGCATTATATTTTGATATATCTCACTCTGGAAGAATCTGTAATCTCTCAAACTTCTGACATTTTAATTGTTTTGCTAAGGTTAAAAAAACATAACATTGGTTCACCATTACTGAAAATGATTCATTTGAAGTTAATGTCATTTCAGGTTTTGCATGACTTTGCTTCATGCAAATTGATCATACTGAATTGGCAACTCTTATTTTCTTGATTGTTCGTGGAATTGAGCAAGCTTTTCCACATGTTGTGACTAAGGGTATTCACAACATGATTCTTCTGTGAGAAGAATCAATAAAGTGAAAATTGTATCATCAAATGATACAATTAGAATGTTATTTTGTATGATAAATAATCATGCATTTTTATGATGGCAAGCATTTTGGGAAAATGTAGTCTTAGTGAATAAGACTATAAATAAGTATATATTAATAACTGGTAACTATTTACATTTTCAAACTTGTCAGAAATGTGATGCTAATTATTGTTAATACATCTTAATCTATCCATTATTTTCTAATGTTTAGGTACATTTAGTTAAAACTTAAACACAAAATAAGTACATATAAGTTAAAAGTTAATTTAAGTACATATAGTTAAAAGTCAATCTTAGGCTGTATGCGGTAGCTCATGCCTATAATCCTAGCACTTTGGAAGACCAGGGTAAGAGAATTGCCTGAACCCACAGGTTTGACACTAGCCTGGGAAACTTGGTGAGACCTCACCTCTACAATTATTCAAAAAATTAGCCAGCCATGGTGGTTCACACCAGCAGTTCCAGCTACTTAGAAGGTTGAGGCAGAAAGATAACATGAGCCCAGCAGGTCACGGCTGCAGTGGCCATAAGCATGTTGCATTCTATGCCTGGGTGACAGAGTGAGACTCTGACAAAAAACAAATAACAAAAAAATCAATCTTGCTGACTTTCATATGGTAAAGGCATTCAGATCATGAAAAAAAATCAGTATACAATTCAGTTTAATTTTTTGAATATCTGACATACATTTCATTATAATTGTATCAAAAAAATCAGGGCTATGTGAGTAATTTAGGTATTAGAAAATTTATATAAAATGTGTCCCAATAAGATAAATTAACTCAGTCATCCTTTGCAAACAAGCATGGAATTTAGAATAATAAAAATTTAGGATAAGAATGGATTTTAATTTTCTTTTAGTCCAAATTAATATTTTCCAAAAAAATCTTGATTCAAGATGTTTAATACTTACACAAATTCATCCAGGTTTTTAATTTAGAGCTATGATCATAGTAATGTTTTGATTCTAGATAATATGAAACTTCTACTAACAGTATATACTTCTCATCTGAGTCCAAAAAAATATGGTTTCTGGACATTTTATTTTAGTTAAAAATTACTAAGTTCATCATTCATCCACATATTTTACTCACATGATTGTGTAATACCATTATTCAAAATTACTGTTTCATTTAGATTCACCATATCACAAAAAGTTACTTAAAATGGAAATTTAAAAAGAAGCATGATAAATTATTTAATTTGAATCTCATAGTCATAATAAGGCAAAATATTCACTTGATAATTATAATATTTATTTTATTAATGAGTAATTCTGAGAAAAACAGTATTTTATCAAGTTTCTTTTCTATACATTTGAGGAAGTATTATTGGTATATTTTTACTTTTAAGTTAATTTATTATTTAATATTTATGAGATTTTAGAGTGATATTTTATGCCATATTGCCTTAAATTTTGAGAATTATAATTTATAATTTATTTGCTTTGAAAATTTTTTTGGTATAATATTTCTTTCCTACATATGAAATACTCTTCAAATCATTGCAATGGTAAATCTCAATTTATATTGGCATGATTGCATCATTATTTATGGGTTGAGAGTGCAACTTACATGGCTTATCCTTGTGGCAAGTATATCATAATATTCTGTGAGATTTAACAATTAGGCAAAGCTTTAATTAGACGCATATTTTATTGTTCAAATCTTAAGCCATAAATTAAATATCAAATTGACTAACAAGTTTTTTTTTCCCCCCAATGGAACAATCAAATACACATGTTGACTGCATGTGAGTATTTGCAGTTTATTGGGGGAAAGTGCTTTGAAAGAAATATCACTTTGTACATACCAGCATACAAATATATTTCTTTCAAGGATATTGAAGGACTACCTTTCCAGGCCTTCAGAGATGCTTGAGTAGTAGTGAAATGGCTTCCCATCACATGCCAGTAAACTGTAATTGCAGATGCTTACCTTGCTTTACTAACAATAACTTCATGTTCTCCAATTCTTTGAAACTTAAATTAATAGCCAAATCCAGTTGAAGAAATATTCACTGAAGAATATCTAACTGGAGAGGATTATGATTCCCAGAGGAAAAATCCCGAGGATACATTATATGAAAACAAAGAAATAGACGGCAGGGACTCTGATCTTCTGGTAGATGGAGATTTAGGCGAATATGATTTTTATGAATATAAGGATTATGAAGACAAACCAACAAGCCCCCCTAATGAGGAGTTTGGTCCAGGTGTACCAGCAGAAACTGATATTACAGAGACAAGCGTAAGTTGACATTACGCTCTGTGTTGCTGTGTGTCTTAATTTGGGAATGTTTTTACATTTATATATATTCATCTTGATGTCTTCTCAGATTTAAAATATAGGTTGGGTTCTTATATAAATGATGAATCCTTTCCACTACTTGAACGCCTTGATATATTCTCCTACACAGAATCTTAAGCAGTTGTAGCTCTTTGAATGTCACTGAAAACTTCATTTGAAAGTATAATCTTGAATTGCATAAAAAATTTCTTACCATTGATTAGCATATAGTCATTATTATTCTGAGTAGCAATTCTAATTTCTGTTTTTTAGATTATCTCATTAAGGGAAATTTGATAATACTTCTTACTGTCTGGGAATAATAATTGAAGTCTACAGATGTCTTTGACATCTGTTTTTAAGAAGCAATTGTTCAATCTCTTTTTATGATTCAGGATTAATATTTATGAAGCTTTTTAAAATTTTTGCTCTAGCCGGGCTCGGTGGCTCAGCCTGTAATCCTGCCCTTTGGGAGGCTGAGGTGAGTGGATTGCTGAGCCCGAGGGTTCAAGACCCGCCTGGGCAACTTGGCGAGACTTCATCTCTACAATAAATCAAAAAATTAGCCGGGCGTGGTAGCGTGCGACTGTAGTTCCAGCTACTTGGAAGACTGAGGCGGAAGGATCACCAGAGCCCAGCAGGTCGAGGCTGTGGTGGCCGGGAGCGGCCACTGTACTCCAGTCTGGGTGACAGAGTGAGACTCCAACTCAAAAAAAAAAAAAAATTTTTTTTTGCTCTACTCAAACCTTTACTAGGTTTTTCTTTAAAAAACACATTTTAATAGATTTTTTTTCAAATGTGTTTAGAATTTTAAATTCCTTTCAAAAATGGGAATGGCCTTATTTATTTAGAGACATTTAGGCTGTTTTGAACTTTTGATTCAACAGATAAATGGCCATGGTGTATATGGAGAAAAAGGACAGAAAGGCGAGCCAGCTGTGGTTGAGCCTGTAAGTACCAGTATAAATACACTTGAAAGATTGATAAAATTGTTTAATTTATATTATGAGCCACAATAAATTATTATTATATGTAATTATGTATATGTATTTGCATATACATATTACCACCAATAATCGTGATGTCCAAATGTTTATAATTTGCCACAAATAAGTTTTTAAGACCCTTTCTAGAAAGCAGAATTTCAGTAAACCAAAACATTGTAGAAATACAGAATTTTGGAATTTGGAACTAGCTGAAATTTGTCTTGTCTAATTCTCTCATTTTAAAAATAAAGAATCTGAGATCTAAAAGGCTTAAGTAACTTTCCTGAGGTTTCAAATGTTTTGTTAATGAGAAATAACAGGATTTTAGTTTTCTGGTTTCTTTCTTTTTTATTTTTATTTTATTTTATTTTTTTTTATTGTGATATTGAAGGGTACATTTAAGGGTTAGTTCTAATCCAATTTTTTTTCTGTTCTTTATGATGACATTATTAGAAATGTATTATTTGACATAGATTCTTATTTGTTCATATCCAGATTCCATCATGCAATAATATGTTTTTTAAAAAATTTACTTCCTTATTACTCATGGGGGGAACTCTAATTCACTTCAAAAGTGATTCTATAAAATTTATATTAGTGCAATTAATACTCATGATATTGGTAAGGAACAAATTCTTACCAGGAAGCAATTTTTCTATTGTTTCCTACTAATCAGCAACTTGGGAAATGAATATGTTAGAATTAAAGGTCGTATAAATAACTGCCTCAGGAGGCCAACATGGAAATCATTTCAGAAATCTCAAGGATGTAAGCATTTTTAAAAAGGAAGCGAAAAGATAAATATAGAAAAGGTACAGCTTAAAGGACCTTGTTTACCATCTACTCCATGAACTCCAAAATCATGTTACATGCCCACCAAACACTTTTAAAAAAAGTTTTTCCAGAATGAATTGGCCCTTATTATAAAAATTTACAATCACCATTTTAAATGATATAATTTTCAGCAATTCATTCAGTAGAATACTAAACTTTTTAGACTAGGTTCTTACCCTGAAATAGTACTCTATGCTTTTGCTATTGAGAGCTTGCCTCCTATTTTTTCATATGTCTTTTACCTGGAATTTTCTCCCATTTCCCTGAATTAAAATGTGTAGATGCCACCTCCATTCATTCATTCACACAGCAAATATTGATTAAGTGCCTGCTCTGTGCCAGGCATTATTTTGAGTATTAGGGAGAAGTTGGTAGACTGTCTTGTCTGTACCTTTATTGGGAGCACATAGCATGTTCTCATTTGTAGTCTTACTTTTCTAAATATTTATTTCTTCTCCAGTTAGTTCACAGATTTTCTGAGGACAGAGACCATGTCTTTTATCATATTGAATATATTTCCTTTCCTATGCAAAAATGTTTGTAATTTATTCAAATGGTAGGAATAGACAATTCATTTTTAAAAATGCAATAATGTAGTACTTTCTTATAGTCATGTAATTAAGAAGTTAGGAGTTATGTTACCTTGGTAAAGATTTTCTGTCTTTTTTAAAATTATAGGGGATGCTTGTTGAAGGACCACCGGGGCCCGCAGGACCTGCAGTATGTAAATGTTTGAAGATTATTTTTGTCTTTATTTTTTTATAATCGGATACAAAACTTATAGTATATTATCAAATTTGTATATTTTAGACTAATCCGAATATGAATTATAGAGGCAAATATTTACTCGGAGAAGCTGGTAGCCTTGAACTATCTTCTGATTTGTCGATCCTGGTTATATTCTTTTGAGTGCCCTGGACCTAAGTTTTGTTTCAAACATTTTTCTTGCTTAAATATCTCTGTATCTATCTTCTAACCTCATTTTCATATTTATACTGAAAATTATGAAAGTAAAGGAAAGCCATCCTCGTTTTTATGACAGTTGAAGTTATGTCTTAATGAATGGAAATTGAGAAATTCTAAGTAAATTGTAGCTTCCTTTTCTGGATTTCTCCATGAAGTAATTATCGGACTCCGTTGTGGTTTCCTGATAAGGCTGGTGTGACTCTGTGTGTTTATTCCAAGGTGGTTGTACTGTTCAAGCCTTGTAAGAAATCTTCCATCTTTTGTGGAATTCATTGTATTCTTGTCGTCTGAAATAATGTATGATATTGATGACTTTAAATACTTTTACCCACAACATAAAATATAAAAGTGCCTCCAAGCTAAATGATTTCTACACTTCCACCTTGACTACATTTTTACACATTTTTAAAATCTAGTTTTATAAGTAACCATTTCTGCAGTAAGAACTAGAAACCAACAACTTCTACTTCAGGGACTTTACAATGGCAGGTTCTCTTTTCCCGTTTTTCTTTGGATTGTTTGCCTTCACCTTAAGAGCAGCTGAGGAGACAAGTGTATATTTATGAAATATAAATGAGCTATCTTTGATTTTAGTAGGGTGAATTTGCCTGAATACTAAGGAGATTAAGACTGATTCAGATTATGGTGTTTCTCTATAGGGTCTTATGGGTCCCCCTGGTCTGCAAGGCCCCACTGGACCCCCTGGTGATCCTGGCGATAGGGTAAGTGAAGAGATAACTCTTTACAGATGCATGTCACAGGCTAGAGGGTTAAAATATATTCTACGAATTCAATATATTATCCTTCTTGCAGGTGGAAGGGGTGGGGGAAATAAGTCTATGAATTCAACATTTTAGTTAACTTTTTAAACTATTATTTGAAAGTAAGAGTAAGGAATGCATTTATCTGTGGTGTAACTGGGAGGCAAACATGTATTTTCCACATTGACATGAACTCTTTACATTTGATTCCAGTCTTCAAATTTGAATTCCAACCATATGTTCCAGGCATTCCCATTGGCATTTAGGTGGATGCTGATAGAATGAGTTAATAAGCCTAAATTCTACTTTGGTAATCAAGACCGGGGTTATGTGGTGAAATATATTATTTGTGTTGTCTATCTAAACTCTTCTTGTAAAATCCCTTTGCCTTTTTTTCTCATCTTTGAGTAGCCAGTTACTTTATGCCGTTATTTTTTTGCTTTTGTTCTTTTAAAAATAGTTGGCCAGAGATGCAAGCGGTTTATATTTTTTATATATTTACAATTTAAAGAAGGCAAAACTTCTTTTTAACTTAAACTTAAGATAGCAAGATTTTTAAATATTTCAGAAATTCTGGTCTGGGTGAGAGCTATTTAAGGTCAGAGGGCATAAGCAGTATATTTTTTGCTTAAAATAAGACTTATAAGGTGAGCTTTTTTTTTTCTAAATTAGATCTGCTTATTAACTCTAGTTCAATGGAGAAATTTGTTTGTAATCAGCCACTTTAGTTAATATTTTTATATTTTTAAAACTCACCATATTTTCTTAAGACCCTTTTGGATTCTATAATTTATTGACTTTCAAACTCTACTTCAGTAACAAATTCATACCGTAACATTGTGCCTTAAAAATATAGATATACAAAATATATAAACTGTAGGAATATTTTATGAAATGGAAATTATATCTATCAAGCTAGGTTTGCTAGTGTTGAAAATAGTGACTTATTTATAGAGGTGATTATTTGGACTTTAAAGGCTCTTTAAAGCCTGTAGAGAACCTATTGAAATAATATTTCATAATCCTGCCAGTCTAGAATCAATGTTGGCTCTTTTCTAAGAGTTAACTTGCTATAGAAACTTTGTGTTGGAAAAGTACTGCTGTATATACTTTTTTATCGCATGGGTAGTTTGAGTTGTATCTTTTTGTGCCTAGTTATTGATTAATTTTAGAATTTACTCCTTACTCCACCAACCATGCCTTGGCTGTGTAGAAATACATTATCTTATATTGAAAGCCTATGGACATAAACCCGAAATGCAGGAGTCATAGACTCATGCACAGATGAGATGTATTTAATTCTCTATAATCACATTTATATCTTGGCTTTCCAGATATCACAGTCACACATAAACTTCTTTGCACACATACATACACTGAATTCATCTCATCAGTAAACAGTCAGAATAAATTAGTGATTATCTGTGATTAACATGTTAAAATTAGCAATTGTCTATCTCTATAAAGTATTTATCTTAAAGAAAGTATTTAGTTAAGTAATTTATTAAATACCAAGTAACTATTAAAGAATACTTAAATATACCTTATACTCATTAATTCAATTTCAAATGAAACTTTTATTTACTTAAATTCTGTTTTTATCTAACTGTGAGAACCAAACTTCAATTACTTGATTTTCTCACATTGATTCTCCCAAAAATATATATGAACTCTTCCTCTTACACAGTTTGAGGCTGCAAATAAATCCTGAACAAAATTTACATCTTAATTGGATTATACCTTAATAACCAAGCCTTTCTAGGTATACTTACCAAAAGGAGATTAAATAAGGTGGAAAGGGCAAATGCAAATTAGATTATATTATTATAAGTTACTCTACTTATAAATTGTATCATTATTTATTTTGATTATTTACCATCTTCCTAGGGCCCTCCAGGACGTCCTGGCTTACCAGGAGCTGATGGTCTACCTGGTCCTCCTGGTACTATGTTGATGTTACCGGTATGTCTTTTTACTGTGTTCAAGACCACTTGATATCTTGTCATCTTGTTTCTAAAAAATATTGTTGAAACATATTGCAGAGAAATCAGCTTGAAACCATTCTATGAGGTAGAGAAACTTGAAATCAAGTAACCCTTGGAAATTAAGGAAAATGCCATTGAACAAAACTTTGGTGAATGTCAACTTCTTCATTAGAACTGAGGGTTATTTGATTATACTTTTGGCAGCAAAGTTTTTCTAGATATTTCCAATATGATTTATCCTAGGTTGGATAATAACATAATATTTGCCATTATGTAGACTATAGCTAAATCTTTTGAAGAAGGTATATTTATATGATATATAGATACAGATTTATAGATAGAGCATTGTTCACAAAGTATCAGCTTCACCATATATTCCTTTGTAAAGTTTTTGTTGTCCTGATGCTCTGCAAAAAATAATAAAATTGCATTTGACTTATCAGTTCAAGTGAAATAAAATTTCAGAAAATAATTACTTAGATTGAAAAATGGACTCATGATGCATTTGGAGTTCAAAATAAAATAGAGCTTTAGAGTTTTGTATAGTGAATATTAGGGAGGATCAGTTTTCTAGGATAATTGCTTCAGAATAGGTACACAAAATAAACATAACTCAAGGAAAATTTCCTATGTATTCATGGAAATTCCAATCGTTTTGATCAACAAAATGAAGATTGCTCTATCATCATCACTGAAGTTAGTAAATTTGGAATTTTTGCAAATGAACCCATAGTATGGGTGGCATCTGTTCTGATTTTAAAAAGGCATGATGGCCTATTCAAGAGTTGCAGACATAGAATTTAAAATTGAAAAGGAGTTTCTAGTCTCTTCTTTTACAATTGGCAAAATGTGGTATATAGAACTTCCATGAGAGATAGAAGGAGAATTTAAATATATATCTCCTCACTCATTCTAGAGTTACTCTGGACTTATATAGAATCCCACCCTTTTAGTAAGTGGTCGTTTCTTAGTGATCAAGGTCTCTAATTCAACATACTTGAAAAGGGCTGATTTTGCGTTTCTTTGTTATCTCTCTGAAGTTCCGTTATGGCGGCGATGGTTCCAAAGGGCCAACCATCTCTGCTCAGGAAGCTCAGGCTCAGGCGATTCTTCAGCAGGCTCGGGTAAGAAAGGAAAAACATGCTTTCTCATAAGCTGACTCTGTGTCAAGTATGTGTGCGTGCTTATGGAGGATGCTACCACGATGAACCGGATACTTACTTCTGAAGTAAATATTAGAGTTAAATCACTGATCCCTGCAATACTGCCAAATATAATTCTGGCAGTCTCCCACCACAACACACAAAATGTTTTTTTTTTTTTCAGAGTATCGATGGATTTACACCTACCACTCTCTATCTTTGGCATTCAGTTTTATCTTGCTAAAGCATAAACCAAGGAATGATGGTCACAGTTAAGAGAATAAAGCGAAATATAGTCGTTCCTCTTAATCCTCTAGGTTATTTAAGATATCTCATCCAGAAAATTAAATGTCTTGTACTTCATGTATATGAAAATAACATTCAAATATGTATCTAAACTTTAATCTATAATATTTATTTAATTTTGCTTAATCTTGACACATCTTCAGCTTGTAATTCTTTGTTAGTTGAAAGCTTCTGCTACCTATAGACTTATAAAACCTATGATTGCGTTTATTTTAAAAATTGGTTTCATTGCAATTAAAATATATATAAGAAAATCCAAAGAATAGTCTAGAAAGGAGTCGGAAGGCATATATACTTTTATTCAAAGTATTGGTTTTCTTTTTAAGGAAGACAGAAATAAAGGATTTATTGTTGATGTGGATATGGTTACCTACTTCCTAACCAATATAAATCATTTCTGTGCTATACTTTTATTCGTCATCATGAATTTATGTGTGTATAAAATATCTGGAAATATAAGTGAAAATTGTAATTCACCTTCAATGTCTGTTTTTTGTATTTCTATTAATCTAAAAATATATCAATATTTGGTTACATCATATATAAAGATCATAAAAATTTAAAATTAGCTTATTAGACCTTGGCATAATACAAATCTAAAAACTTTAAAATGATTTACTGATGATTCCTACAATTTATTTATAAATTATGTTATTTCGAATAATTTTAAAGTAACTTTTGAACTTAAATATTTTATGAGGTTATTGCATTCCTCATGTTATTAGTCCTCTTCACCTACTTGAAAAATAGGTAGCAAGCATTATAATTCCAATTTTTCAGATATTTATTCTCAAGGATTAAGAAGTATATTGTCAAAAATCTCATGGTGAGTCAGTAGTGAAACTTTGGAGATCCTACTGTTTTTATCTTATGTACTTTTCTAGTGTGATTTTGCATTTATTTCTCCTACAGTATTTTTTATATCTTTTGTAATAAATCTGTGTTCATCTTTTGAATTCTCTAATATTCCAAAATAGCACACCATACTAATTTAACAACTATCCAATTTTTATCTTTTGTAATGTATGTGTTCCAGCTTTTTAAGTATGCTAATTTCACATTTCTAATATTAGTGTAATGGTAGTGCATGTAATCAATGTATTATGCCTATGAGTATACAAAATAAATATATTCTTCTGTACTTATATCTGAGATATGTTAAAAGGCACATATTATCAAAAGACTTTCTGGTCGGTTTTGTTTTGTGTTATCTGGCTTTAATTACCATAATTTTTCCTAAAATAGATAAAACATTTTTACTTAAAGCTCCTTAAATTGTTCCTACACATTTAAGAGAAGCATACACATTATTCTGAAATAAATTTAGAATAGAAAATTATCAGATATTAACTTTGTTGCTCTAAAATCTATTTTAACTCTTATTACTGATTAAATCATAATAATATATGCTAGGCAATTTTGTCTAATATAAAGCAGTTTAAAAATATCTGATAGTTATGTTTTTTGTCATTCTAGAAACTTGCAATTCTTTGGTGTCTGACACTCTATTCAGCATGTAGCTATGATTTCTGTGTTGATCATGTGTTACTTAAAGGTAGCTTGTACAAATGAATATTGTGTTTTCATATGCTCGTCCAGGAGAACATTACTGAACTTGATATATTTTATTTTCTAGATTGCTCTGAGAGGCCCACCTGGCCCAATGGGTCTAACTGGAAGACCAGGTCCTGTGGTAGGTTGCCCCAAAAAAGATAATGTGTGTTAATATTTGCAAATTAGCAGTTCCCTGTGCTACTTTTGCCAGGCATTGTGGGTATCTCTGGTTTGTGAAAACAGTATACGTATTCATGCTTGATGTAGTTTCCATTTAAAACTTTCATTCAATTCAGTTTTCAGCATGTTTTGGTGGAAAGTTTTCAGTGAAATGGTTTCAAATCAAATCGATAAATTAAAATATAATTAATATCCAAATATTACTTTTCAAACTATACGTGTCAGTTATTTGCTTAACATTCAGCTACCAAAATGCATTTTACATTAAATTCTTGAGATTTAATTTCACATTAAACAGAATTTCATTAAAAAAACAAAAAATATTTGCAGCCAGTGAAAATTATTATACAATATTAGGGACAAGCAGGATACTTACTTTCAACTGCAGGTTGCCTTCATCTTCCATGAGTTACTTCAGATATTCAGAAAATTATTTTTTCTTTTAGAGACTCTTGGCAAGTAATAGAGTATTATTTTTTTCTTATAAATATAACGACAAAGATATTCTAAATGGTTTTCTAAAATATCTTCACATGCACCTAAATATAGCAACATTAAGCAGTGTAGCAATTCACAAAACACACAATGATACTTTCAAACCATATTCTTTCTAGAGAAAAGAATATGGCAGCATTCAAATCAAGATTCTCATTAATTTCAGAATTAATTGAATGTATAATTTCTACTCTAGGAATTTGTTTTTCAATATAAAAAGTTTTTTTCTACTATGCATTCATATGCTTACAACATATTTTGTGGAAAGAAAGCTATTTGTAGGTTGCATTAATCTGATGGTGAAAATCTTATGCATTGTATTCAGTATGCACTTATAGCAAGACTATTTTATTCAAATTTGAATAAAGTATTTGGTCTCCTGATTATTTAATCTCTTTTACTGATCATGTTAGGATGACAAACAGTTTTCTTCACATATTTTATTCAAAAGTTTGTTGGGTAGTTTTCCAGACATTTATATTTTCCATATTTCAGTCTTGAAATTTTGTAATACTATGTATTTTGAAGGAGCATATGTTGATATTTTGTGGAACATATGATCTGATATGCTTCACAGAATTTAAAATATACACATTTCTAAACACATCAAGTGTTTCTTATGTATTTTTACTGTTCTGTTTTTAAAATACAATAAGTAATATGGAAGATACTATTATAACTTAACAGATGAGGAAATAGAATTAACATTTACTTGCTGTTTGTGGCTCAATTTACATAATTAAGGAAAATAAGTAGTATGCTAGTATTTTGTAAAATTTGGGGGTAGGATAATTTCCTAGTTATTATATTAAAAATAAAAATTCCTAGGTCCTTGAACTTAAGACTTTGATGTTGTAGGTTCGAAATTGGGACTGGTAAACCGTATTTTCAATGCATATACCAGATTTGTTCCTCTGGCCAAGCAAGTTTGGGAAACATTGCCATATACTATTTAATTTATAAATATCAGTCCTAAGATTTCTAAAATGGCATTATCCAAAGGAATTTCATAGCTTATCACTTTCACAAAAACAAGAAATTCATAGAGGTCAAGGGCAATGATGAGCAGAACCAGTGGAAGTACATTACATTCCCTGTCCTTGAAGTGTCCACCAAACAGCTATGAAGGGTCAACCAGTTTCTGCAACTTGTTGGCAAAGAGAAGACACTGACAACCATGTACACACTCTTAATGTCATAGCCAAGATTAATTAACTTCATGTACTTATCTCTTTGTTATGGAAAGTTTTAGCTTCCTAAATTATTATAGACAGATATGGAGAACAAAAATTTATATTGTTTCTTTTTACCATTTTTACTTTTATATTTTATTCCTAAACATGCAAATTTTTGCCATCAAAACATCAAATTTTTATGGTTCTCCAAATATCTGTTAATTCTAGGGTCTTAGAAAGTACTTTACAACTTAAAATTTGAAAATGGAAGTTTACATTAATATTTTGACTTAAATGTTTTATTTTTCCAATGAAAAAATTTTATCTAATTGTTTTTATAATGAAAGACTATATTATAAAATGTGCAAGAAATTTAGAAAATTGTATTTTTTTCCTGGTCTAATACTGTCAATTATTGTGTGACAATTTTAGAATACATATTTGGGCAAAGTAATTGCAATCTGTTGAGTAGTATCGCTTATGTAGAAATAATATAACTCAGTCAATTAATTACAAATACATTGACTATTCTATAATTGCATTCAATTCAGTAATTAACAATCTGATTAATGAAGAATCTCAGTTTATCTCTTGCAGAAATTTAGTTGCAAGAATTCTTAATTAGAAGCTGGAAAGTCATCATTCTTCCAATTTTTAAAATTAGAAAATTTATGTTACTTGACTTTTTGTATTTCCTGGGGATTACATTATAGACATGTTACTTTGCAACCACCAGGAGGCTATAGATAGCTAACATTTTTAGATTTAGCATAATTTTCATTTTTATTATACTTTTATGCAAGGAACCACTTAGCAGAATGTGTATGGATTTAAATAAATTAAAAAATTTTAACAACTTTTAAAACATGCATAGTATTTCAGCATGAAGTGACTATAATCACCATGTTCATTTTAATTTCCTAAAGGTTTTTTTTGGAATATGAATGGCCTAATATTTATTTTTTAAAGTCACAACTCCTTTATAAAACAATTTTATTTATTTGTTTCTAGTTAATGTGCAGGACTTTTATTAAATCTTTTAAATTACATGAACATTTGTAAGAGATGTTTGTTATAAAGACTTATTCTCATGGAAATAAAAACAGTCTGGGAAACCTGTTTTGACATTATTTCAGGACAATTATAACGATACCAATAGCATCTGTTCTTGCCATTTTATTACTATACAATTTGGCATCTAAAAAATGCCTGCGTATGAAAGCCAGAATATTTTGCCAAGGCCCTACAGTATAAACGGTTTAAGTGCATACACACTTTTAAAAATTTCCATGTGATTTTATGGAATTGGCTTCTGTGTAGTTATACAAAAGACCCCCAACCCAACCTCTATAAAAAATCCAAAGCAGAATTAACTTTTGGAAGGCAGGCCCTTTGTAGTACAGGCTTCCCTTGCTAGATAAGTGTTCTAGGAGCCCATAGGCATCAGTGTACCAGTTATCGTTGTTGTGAGAGACTGTGTTGGGCCTCAGTGAAATTTTTTGGAAATTCTTTCAAACACGTTTACGCATTACATGATGGGTATTTACTATTGCACCTGCCCACATTGCGCTGAGTGTTCAGTATTTGGGGACCAGAACCAGCATGTCCCATTTTCCCTATTCACTTGATCTCGCCCCCAGCGACTTTTTGTGTTTCCTGGATGAAAAAACTGTCCTCAAAGGGAACATACTACCGATGTGGAACAGGGGGAAAAAAATGGCAGAAGCACTAAAAGGCATAAAAATTGAGTTCAAAAACCGAGCAGAGGAAAAAGCATCTCGATAGGTATATTGCATCAAATGGAGAGTACTTTGCAGGTGACTGAAGTTTAAACCTGTAACAATAAATACACAATTTTTATAAATATTTTCGTTTGGGGAGTTCTCCCCCATACATAGCACGCAGACTTTTAAAATGTAGCTCACACAGTGGCATAAAATCATTATGCTGAAAAGAGATGTCCAAGGACTCGAACTTTTTATTGTGTCAATTAGTAAGATCATACTAATAGGACTGAATATATTTTGAACAAAATTTAGTTATTTCAAGTGAAAATGGCAGGATAGAAGTGATTTAAAAGTGGCTAAGTTGATTATATCTTCACCTTTTCTCTCTAGGGGGGACCTGGTTCATCTGGGGTCAAGGGTGAGAGTGGTGATCCTGGTCCTCAGGTAAAAAAAAAAAAAAAAAAGTAATAATTTGTTCTTTTATTCTTGTCTTTATTTCATCTAGTAGGGCAACTGAAGTATCTTCTATCTGTCTTATGAGTCAAGAAATTATTTACATTATCTTTAAGCCCACATCACCTCATCATCTTTCTTAGTTGGAAAATCCAGAGCGACCAGTTGACTACTAGTAACTTAGTTAATTTAACAATGTCAAAAGAAGCACACCCACTGCAGTGTACTCCAGCCTGAGTGACAAAGCAAGACCCTCATCTAAAAAGAAGAATAAATAAATAGAATTGGACAGGCTGAAAACAGTAGGCCTTCAAAATACTATATTGCTATGTTGGCTCAACATTGTGCATTGCAGTGCAAAATGATTGCAATTGTACTTACAGTGGTCCTGCTTCACACTCAGGTGTTTTGTAGCGATTATATTTAACACATTATCTTAGAAAGGGAGTTTAATGTACTTAAAAGAAGCTAACATCAAAACCTTCATAGAGCTGAGGAAGTTAAGAGAAATCGTGATATAAGCTGAATTTTTAAAATCTTTAATTATATTTACATGGGTGCCAAATAGAAAATATTATTTTTTTCCACATAATAAGTAGATAAAGCCATTACATTATGAGTGTGCTTGATCTGGAAAACAAAATTTTATGTTGTATTTTTAAAATGCTTTTATTTTTAAATGAAAATGCTTCCTGATATAAATTCAGATGGGTCTGCAGTAACCATCCACTAATATTTTCTTTTAAGTTAATTTTACTTTGGGAATATTACAAGGAAAATTGAGTTATAACACTTACATGTATTTTTTGTAACCACAACCACACTCATCAGGATAGAAAATGACTCCATAGCCTCAGATTCTTCTTGTCATCCCTCTACAGTCAAACCCTCTTTACTCCTATCAGTTGCCAACCACTGATCTGTTCTTTATCACTACAGTTTATCTTTTCAACACTTTTGTATAAGGAAAGTCACACATTATGTAATTTTTTGAGACTGGCTTCTTGGACACAGCAGTACTGCCTTTGAGAGTCATCACATTTGATGAGTGCATCAATAGTGCATTTTTTTTTGTTTGTTTCTTAGTAATATTCCATTGAATGGATGTACCAGAGTTTATTTTGAAATAAGTTAAAAGTCTGGAGAAAACTGATGAAAATGTTTAGGTGATTCAGGAGGTAGCAAGCTTGTTTTTTTATGCTTGGTTAACACTGCCATACAAGAATGGAAAACATTTGCAGCTTAACTGGGAATTGCATAAAAATATTAAAATTAATGCTACTTGAGAATTAAGGGAGCTTTTTTTGTGCAAAGTTTGTGAACTTTTTGATCAACATCTTCTGTTTATAAAATAGATGAATAGATATCGTTGTTTTTTATTGATTTTGTAATTTTCCTTGATTTTCTAAATCCAAAGAAAGAAATGTGATATCAAAGGAAGGATTATTTTCATTGAAAACTAGAAATATTTGTTCTGTTATTTTTGTCTCCTGCACTCACTCTACCTTGAGTTCAGGTTAGACTCCTCTCACTACAATATTTTTTAAAAGTGAAGCTATACTTTTTAACCTCTGATTAATAGACAATGCTAATGATGTACTTCTAGAATAAACATTTTACAGTAATCATAAAAATTATTTGTATTTTCAAAAGTGGGCTGTATTTTTCTACTATGTTCACTATATGCATATTATTTATATTAACTTTTAAAAAGGTATGTAGTTAGTTACATATAAAGGCTTACATAATATTTATAGTGGAACTATATTTGATCTATTATTAACTGTGCAGTTTTATTTTAAATCATTTATATTGACCCCAACGTTCTGCATAAATTCACACAACATTGTTGTACTTCTACTAAGGACAAAGATAATAAATTGATAATTTTTAACCTTTAATTTAATATAGCATAAGTCCAGTCAGTAACTTTCCTTAGGGGTTGCCAAGACATCCTCCAGAGAGGACTGAAGAAACATGTTTCAGGTGCCATGTTTAATTGTGAGCATATAATGGGAAACAAAAACCAGATTTATTTATTTATCTTTATTCTGAAATTATTTTATTTTACTTTTTCTGACCATTACATTTTTAACCTTAATTAGGCCAAATATTTTTACACAGACAGACATACAGACAAATGAATACAAAATTACAGACAGACATAGAGACAACTGAAAACCAAAAGATTTAGTTAAAGACCTTAGCAGTTAGCAATGTAATGGGAGATTCCAATATGAGAAAAGACCACTGCAATCTAACGTGCCAAATGTGGTGAAAGAAGAAATGTCTAGGAGAGGATATCCAGAAATTGAAGAGAAAGGTGAAGGAAAGAGGGATGGAAAGGGAATTAAAATGGAATGGACACTTACTAGTATGTCCAGTTAAGGAAAATGTAGAACTCTAAGGCTTTGAGGATAAAGTGAGTAATTGGGAAACTTTTAAAATTTAAAATATCCTATTATATTTCCTTTGTTCAAATGTCATCACACGTTTACATATGAATGTAATAAGTTATATCACCTTTTTTTGTAAGAAGCCATTTAGAAAGAGAAGATATTTACTTTATATAAACCTCTTGCCTTCTGCTTGATCTGAACCTTTACATAGAAATAATTTCCTTGTGTTTAATTGATTAAGGTAAAGCTAACAGGATGTTAGCTTCTAACCCCATCTCTCTTGATGTTATTGAGTTTATTGATAAAGAATTCTGTAATATGGTTTAATTTTGCTATAGGGTCCTCGAGGTGTTCAGGGTCCCCCTGGTCCGACAGGAAAACCTGGAAAAAGGGTATGACTTATTTTCATTGTGTATTTTGAGAGCATCTGCAGTGATAATTTATGTATATTTTACTCTCTGCTAGTAAGAATCCCTTTGCCTAATCATGTTCTCGGCATTATCAGGGTCGTCCAGGTGCTGATGGAGGAAGAGGAATGCCAGGAGAACCTGGGGCAAAGGTTAGGCACTCACATATTTGTATATTCAGATCTTGTATGTCAGTTCACCTTGGAAATTTTATATTTTAAAATAAAATTTCTGGGCCTGGCGTGGTGGCTCACACCTGTAATCCCAGCACTTTGGGAGGCCAAGGTGGAAGACTCATTTGAGCCTAGGAGTTCAAGACTAGCCTGGGAAAAATAGCAAGACCCTGTCTCTACAAAAAAATTTTAAAAATTAGTTGGGTATGATGGCATGCACTTGTATTCTCAGCTACTCAGGAGGCCGAGGTGGGAGGATCACCTGAGTCCAGGAGACTGAGACTGTGGTAAGCCATGATCATGCCACTGCACTCCAGTCTGGGTGACAGAATGAAACCCGTACTCAAAACATAAATAAATGACATTAAATAAAAAAATAAAATAAAATTTGGGGGTATGAAAAAATACTTTTCATTTACATTGCCATGCATCTAGGCTGGGAGTGTGGTGGTGATGATGATGAAGATGATGATGATAATGATAATGATGATGGTTTTACAGGGAGATCGAGGGTTTGATGGACTTCCAGGTCTACCGGGTGACAAAGGTCACAGGGTAAGTTACATCTATTGCTTTTTTCAGGGATAATAGGAATGTATGAAAGATTTTAAAATTGATACAGTTTAGAAATTCAGAAGAAGATAATTAATTTAAATATTTGTGAATTTGTTTAGTAAATTATCACATCCAACAGATACTTGTAGAAAGATAGGCAAAGTCACACATGTGACATCTTGATTATTTTTAGACATTAAAATACTTCTTGTATGCAAACATAAATTGAGGCAGAATCTTTATGTACAGGTATGTGGAAATATCACATTTGTTGAAGAGAAGCTATGGAGATTTAATTTTACTTCTAGATTCTTGATACCTCAACTTCCCTCTGACATTTTGTCTGTAGAAATATACTTGAAAGAAGACATCTGTAGATACTCTGTCATTAATATATTAATATACTGGACATTCTTTTTTTCCTTATAATAGGAGCTTTCAGTTCAAAGAGCTTACAGTTCATGAACAAACCACCATACTTAATAGCAGTACAAGTAAATATTTTTAGTGGGAAATTAAGCAGAGACAATCTCTCAAAAAAAGATCAACTTTAGATCTTGACATTATTCTTTACCAGATGTTAAGAATGAGGCAAGGACAATCTTTAGGCAAGTTGGAGAAGGGAGAAAAAAAATGAAGAAAGAGAAAGAAAAGAGAACCCTACAAAAGTGTCGCAAAATATTGTGTCTGCCTACTATATGTTTAGATCAATATATAATTCTGCCTTTTATAAAAAACAAATATTTCTTGAGTTCTCTTAAGCTGTGCTGATTTAATATAAATTACTCATAGAAGTAGAAAATATTTAAGTTAAAATCAATGAAAGTATGTCCATGTTTATTGCAAGCTTTAGCAAAATAATTTTCTAAATGATTTAGTTTATAACAATTAAATGTATGAAAATTATTTTAGGTATTCATTTTATAGAAAGCTTTTGCATTTAAAATTGAGGGAATATTTTTCTTAGCTTACTAATATGCAAAACTGATTGAAGTTGTAAAATTATGCTGTATCTGCAAAATGTTCCTAGGAGGGCAAATAAAGCATAATTTTTTCCTACCTACTTTTTTTAGTTAGTACAGCTAACTGCTAGACTTGTAAATGTGCTGCTTATTTCTTATGCTAATCATATTTGTGTTTTTTTAATAGGGTGAACGAGGTCCCCAAGGTCCTCCAGGTTCTCCTGGTGATGATGGAATGAGGGTATATTAAGACTTATTTTCATTTAAGAAATATTTAAAATTTAAACATGAGGACAAAATCATGTTGAAATGATACATGTTCTAAATGCTCTATCCACTCATTCATTGTGTCAATGACAGGGAGAAGATGGAGAAATCGGACCAAGGGGTCTTCCAGGTGAAGCTGTAAGCAACTTTGTTTCTTCCTTTTTAAATAACAATATTCCTGTTTTTGAGGAATAGTGACTGGTGCTACACATATAATAGCAATAATAAACTCAGATAAATACTGCAGTCTTGCCTAATGTGACCAGAGAATGGTCATGTGAAAAAATATAAAAGGATATGCAGAGTTCATCTTTTGTTATGGAGAAAATCTTAGACAATGAGAGAAAAAAACTGTAGAATGTAGCATTTTGCAAGCCAAAAAAAATTACCTTCTGGAATTTGTGTTGCTGCTTCTTCGTTTTGTTTCTTTTTTCTATCATCAATAGCTCCGTATTCTATTTATGTATTTAAAGTAAATGAATCTTGTTACCAGAAGAAACAAAAGAATGTGACAATGTATACCTGATATAAGGATGATATCATTTTCCCGCACTGAATAGTACAAATGAAGAAACTGAACTGGGAAAGTTTTCTCAAAGCTAGCTAGCCAAACAACTAGACTAGAAACATGCCTCCTAATTACAGTTTTATATACACTGCATTCTAGATCCTGTCAAGTCACATAAATTAATTGCAGTTTTATATACACTGCATTCTAGATCCTGTCAAGTCCCATAAATTCAAACAAGTAAGAAATCTCTTAAGAATGGTTCCTGTAATCAGCATGTAGGCAGCACGGTGGCTCATGTCTGTAATCTCAGCACTTGTGGATGCCAAGACCAGAGGATTGCTTGAGCTCGGGAGTTCGAGGCTGTAGTGAGCTATGATCACACCACAGCACTCCTGCTTGGGTGACAGAACAAGATCTTTCTCTAATAAAAATAATAATAATACAATAAAAATATGTATAGTTATATATATATGTATATATTATATATAACATATAATTATCCACTGGTTGTTTCTTTTCCTCAGCGAAAGTTATTTCAAGATGGACTTTACCTAAATGTAAAATAAATGAGAATCGGGACTTTTCTTTTTGCATAGTATCTCTGATTGCATAACAAGATTCAGTGTTGCCATTCAGATTAGAACATGACACAAAAGTGTCTTCTTGAAAGTATTAAACTATTTCCCATTTTAAAAAATCCCCAGGTGATTCGTATGTCAATTTATAGGATCAAAGATACACAGTTTCTGTATGACTCACTGTTATCCATTCTGGTTTTCAGATCAGTATAAAGGTTAGATGCTTGTGTGACATGAAAGCAATATTCTAAACATCGCTTTCAGTATGTTAAGAGAAGAGGTGTAAATGTTTTCACTCTAAACATTGCCTTAGAATTTGTCAGAGGAAGAAGCGTGTTTTGAAGGCATTTCTTATGAAGACATGCTTTTCTTTTTCCTCTCCCATTCTAGGGTCCACGAGGTTTGCTGGGACCAAGGGGAACACCAGGATCGCCAGGGCAGCCTGTATGTATTGATGGAAGCATTTAGGATTCTCTAGGGAAAGCTTGTTGCCAGACTCTTTAAAGCTTGGGGGGCCATGAAAGTGCTTAGAAGACAGCAGAGAGTCTACTGCCTTGTGATATTCTAAGATCTAATGATGCTGCCTATCAATTTATCAGATCATCCCCTTTCCCTACTCTCTTTTTTCTTCCTCTTGGTTATCTGTCTTAACTGTTTTCATGATAAATTCAGCAAGCAGTGGAAAACGTTGCTAGATTGTGTCCAACGTGTATGTGGATAGTAAAGTACAGGTCTTGTCTTTTTCCTCATTTCCATTAAGTCTTAAACGATTTTTAGTCACCTTAGGCTAGTGAGTGTCATGCTATTAGGTTAGTTTTTTTGATTTTCTGTTTTAGCATCTTATAAGCAACCCTATGCAATTTTTTTTTCTTCGTTGAAGGGTATGGCAGGTGTAGATGGCCCCCCAGGACCAAAAGGGAACATGGTATGTAGCAAATATTCATAAAAATAACTTACCTTTAAATATGGGCACTAACAAACTATTTTTATTGCTAAATCTAAACTAAAGATTTCTTACATTTTGCTAAGTCCATCAGCTACCAGTAGCATTAAAATTTTGTAGTATTTTTCAGATTCTCTTACGGGAAAACTGATGTGGAAGCTATTTTCCAATTATGTGAAATAGCCCTATTAAAGACTCTTTCTGTTTTCCTATGACAGGGTCCCCAAGGGGAGCCTGGACCTCCAGGTCAGCAAGGGAATCCAGGACCTCAAGTAAGTCTAAGTCATCATAGCTCTTTTGAGATAATGGGAGTATGAAGGTATCTTTTCACAGAAAACTCAACAGCTTCAAAATTTTCTATGTAAACAATGTTTGACATATGAATGTTATATATATCTATATATTTCTTACTTAAAAAAAATGCGAGCAAGCTTGTGAAATTCCCTTTCTTCCAAGAAATAAAATGAGCCATTCAGTGTTCAGGGAATGCCAGGAAGACTCACCACACCTGCAGGAGGGTTTTGAATAGGATCACATTACAGTCACTTTGCAAAAGAGTAGCTTGTGTAAAACTCTTTAGTGTGTTCCTGAACTCTATGGGGGAGAGTGTTATATCTGATTTCCTGTGTAATAGAGAGATAGTAATTTACAATTTTAAGAGTATATTCTTGTAATGTGATTTGTGATTAGTGACATATATAAATTCTTTTAAAATAGGGTCTACCTGGTCCACAAGGTCCAATTGGTCCTCCTGGTGAAAAGGTAAGTTACTCTTTTGTTCTATAATGTCTAGTGAACATGTCTGGGTTAATAAGCAAAGGCAGGTGTAAGTCCTGGCTTCTGTTTTTGTTAAGATATTTAAATGTTAAGATATTATAATTCTCAGCACGTAAAGAATTAATCTAAAGTTAAACCATGAGAGTACAGTGTAGGGAGAAATCGTTTATATGTTCCTTTATTTATTTATTTTTTTGGAAAGTGAGCAGGAATTTATTCAGAAGATAGAAAAGCTCCCAGCAGCAGGAAGGGACACAAAAAGAGAGTTGCCCAATTCATATGTTCTTAAACTGTGAATGTAAAATCTTGGTTACCATTTGAACAGTTTCCAAATGTGCTATTTTCAGCTATATTAATTTCAGGAATATACTAGTATGAGAGAATGCTTTCTCTTTATTTTGGTCTCTTTTTCTTTCTCTTTATTAAAAAAAATGTAATTAGGTTTACTTACAACAAAAGGTTTGTAGCAAGATCTGATTAAGGGAAAATAGTGACGTTGTCATTGCTACCAATTCTCATGTATGGATAGCAAATGATGTGCTTGTTAATAACTCCATGTCTGGATCAAGACAAAAATAAACCTTTAATTAAAGAGATGTCTTTTTCCCTGATCTCCTCTGCCAGATTCCCTGAATAATAATTTCCCCCCTGTAGTGACAGCATAAGTGTTAACTGGGTTGTTTTAACACCTTTGTTTTTCTTATTTTTGTTGATTTCTAGGAACATATTAATTTCTTAAATAAATTAAATTGTATTGAGGTATAATTTAAGTACCGTAAAAAGACACTTGTTTTAAATGTACAAGTCAATGATTTTTATGATTTTAAATGTACAAGTCAATAACTTTCAGAATATCTATACAGATCTAGAAAGAATCCTTTTGTTAATTTGCTTTTCTTTGTTTCACTGCCGGACCTAGACAACAGCTAATCTTTTTTGTCTTTATAGATTTTCCTTTTCTGAATATTTTATATGAAAATATATAACTTGAATATATAAATTTAATCATACCAATGAATATAATATGTAAACTCTATATCTGACTTGTTTAATTTGGCATGATGTGTTTGAGGTTTAGCTATGTTGTAGCATGCATCTATCAGCATTTTCCTTCTTTATTTTTTTTATCCATTGGTTGAATATAACCAATTCAGTTCACCTACTCAGCACTTGATGAAAATGGGTAGTTTATACTTATTAGCTATTATATATCAAATAGTGCTGCTGTAAATATTTGCCTACAAGTCCTTGTGCAGATATGTTTCCATTTATTTTTGGTATATGCTTAGAAGTGGGATTGCTGGGTCATATGGTAAACTTATGTTTAACATTTTAAGAAGTTTCCAAAGTGTTTTCCAAAGTGGTTGCACCATTTTTTCCTCTACACCAGCAATGTATAGGATATTATTTTCTCCACATCCTCACTAATACTTGTTATTGTCTGTCTTCCTGAACATGGTCATCCCTATTGGTATAAAATGGTATTTCATTGTGGTTGTAATTTGTATTTCACTAATTATTAGTGATGTTTAGTATCTTTTCATGTGCTTATTGACCAATTCTGTTACTCTTTTGGTAAAATATCTATTTAAATCCTTTGGTAGTATTTTAATTGGAGTTAACGTATCTGATGTAAGTGGTCTTTAAAGTACTTTTTTGTGGATGTTTTTCTGTCTGGTTGCAGAGTGTTATTGGAACATTTTCTATGAGTTCAAGATGTTAGGTTTTAAATGTGATTTTAAATCTTTAGATCAGAGATTTTGATCTGGGTCACTTAAATTCTAGATTAGCTCATCTTACGCATACTGTGTTTATGTATTAAAATGTAACTATTGCATTTTCTACCATGGTTTTATTAGTATGCACATGATTATTTAGAGAAATTTGCTCTTAGGAAAAACATTATATCTGAATTCCCTTTGTTGAGCTAGAGATAAAAGATAGACTCAGGTTCACTGGCACTTCTGGTAGTAAGAGTGCTATCTTAAGTACATACCACTTCTGTCTTTGATCTCAGCATGTCTAACTTCTAGGTTCAAAGACAGTCTCCATCAAAAGGAGAAAGGAACTCAGGACCATAAAAAATGTGGCTTTTTAATTACAATGCATCTACAATATTTATTTGTTTTATATCTATATTAAAAAGTAGAAGTTTTTGCTTCTATTTCTTCATGATGTACTATGATCTGTTTATCCTGGCTTGAGTGTTTTGTCTCCCAAAACTTGATGAATAGATTTTTTAATAATAATCTAGCATTTCAAAATGATTAAACTAATGTCATATATTTTTAATATCCAATAACTCTTACAGAATAAGTCTAAGTTATTCTGGCTTGTGCTTTTGTTATGTTTGTAATAAAATGTTTCATAAAATTTAAGTTAAAGAACTAAAGTGGTTAGGACAACTATTCTTTTTTCGGACATGTTAAGTAAATATACTGAAGATATCCTGTGGTTTAAATTTTGAGTTCAGAATTTATATCGTTCATGTATCAATTGCTTTTGTATAATACCATCAGCCTAGTATGAAACAGCAGGCCACAAAAGAAATATTGGTTAAAGGGAGAGACTTTGAAAAAATGAACTCGGACCTGGGTTCATCCAGATTGTAACTGTCAATATTAACATTGGTTAATTTACCCAAATCTGAGATTATAATATTGCCTAGACGTTTTGAGAATGCAGGACGCATACAAATTGCTTAACATAGTGCATAGAAGCACTCAGAAACCTTGATTTGTGAAAATTTTAAAAATATAACATTCATTCAACTTTATCCTCACCCTTCCAGGGAACAGTAAACAGGAAGGCAGACAAAACATTCTGCTGTCATGGAACTTCCATTCTAAAAGAGATGTATTCATTTTATTTTGACTCAAGAATATCTTATGGTTTCAGTATTCCTTGTCTACCTTTAAATATATAGTAGCACACACAAAAAAAATCCATGCAGTATTGCCCACAAAGTCATTGTCACAGAAATATCATAACATCCACTGATAATAATAAAGGAATAGTTCTGTGCTTGTGCAATACATTTTGTTTTGAAAAAAATAAGAACATTGTCTTGAGAGCAAAAGGTAATTGAAGAGCTAAGCAAAATGATGTCATTAAAATGATATTAAGTTATTTGACTGTGGCTTTGCAGACTAGTGAAAAAGATTGAAACTTTTAAGTCCTTTGAGTTAGATGTAATTGCCTTCTGTTATAAAATCTAAATTGTTCAACTTAAAGGTTACCTTTCATGCTTTTTTGTTCTTTACTGGTTTGAGGCTTTCAAATAAAACTGCAATATCAGACATGAATATAATGCTTATCCTAATACTGTCTGAAAGGGGGGGGAACTAAAAATAAGCTCAGCATTTAGGATTGCTGATGTATCCTTGCCCTCTCCATTGTTTCTAAATCCTGGCTAATAACCAGTAAACAATAATGGTTTGGGCTCTGGGGATTTGATAAATTTAATATTCTCAGCAGAATGCCTATGTTTCTCCTAAGAAAGGGTCTGTTTCTTGCAGTGATGATTTTTGCCATGCTCAAAACTTAATGATGGTCACATTTAATGACATTTGAATCCCTCTGTGGTTAAACAGGATTAGAATGATCTGATGAATCATTACTTTGTTATTATTTGTTGTTTGCATATTAAGATGTATTATTTTTACATCAAAGTAGATTGTCCTATGAGTAATGATCACACTATAACATCTGTATTCCTTAAAATATTTTAATAATTACTAGTGTTTCATCAATGTTACTATGTAATTATTTGAGTTGGCACTTATTAATATTATTGATGGAAACATCCAATGTTTACCTCTTCAGTGACGTAAATCAATGGATTTCTGACTTATATGACTTTTCCTTTTATTCGCTAAACTCCAGTTTATTGTGGCATTCAAAACCTGATTTGTTAATTTTTTAAAAAGACATATTTAGGACTAGCAAACTGACTAAAAACTAGCATATTTTCGATATATTAAATTGGGTTTTTATTTTTATATGACATTTCTCACACATAATGTGTTAAAAAGTTATTTAAATGTTCATTTCTTACAGATAGAAACCAGCAACTCAAGTTAAGAATTTTATTGGCCAGTGTTTTGTAAGCACCAGCCAGGCCATGCGTTTTTTGAGCTATGGCCACCATGTTTTCTTAGCCTGGGGAGGTGAATCTCCTCTCTCAAATTACTTTCTAAATAAACTATATTTTCTAATCTAAAAAAAGAAAAATACTTTTATTTGCAGTGTATTTACAAGTCAGAGCCTTTTGTTATTTTTATTTTTTTTAATAAAATATTTTCTTTCTTTATTTGATAAGGGACCACAAGGGAAACCAGGACTTGCTGGACTTAATGGTGCTGATGGGCCTCCCGTAAGTTACAGCTATGTGGTCATTCAAATTTCTTTACATCATCCTCAAAGAGAGATTTTACATGTGTTTTAGAAATGATTATATAAAGCCAGTGATAAAAGTAAATTGAGACAGTCTTTAAATATTGATCTCGCTAAAATATCTTTTTAACCATGTCACTTCTATATTGCAAAATTTTTAATGAGCTCACAGTGGCTTTTGAGTAAACTCATTCTGACATTTGAGGCCAGAACTTCCTCAGAATCTTTCTTTTTCCCAGCTCCAGGAACTCAAGTCCACTCACATTTTCTTATCTTCATCTAAAATTTTTATCACTATGCCTATTTCTTTTCATAGACACCCTTTCTCCATCCTCTCTTTCTTTTCAAAGTTCTTATTTCTAAGAGTCCAGGTAAAGTTCTTCACATTTTCCATGAAAATTCCTTAGGCCTCAGGGATTTCCTCCTTTGTAGATACAGCAATATATAATTTATTATTTCCCCTTATATAGTAATAAATAATGTAATTATGTAACTTTTACCATTTAAAAAATTTGTTTATAATTTTTTTTCTCTTCAGATAACTTAGGTTTTTGAAGCTAGGATGAAGGATTTTTCTTTCCTTTTTTTTTTTTTTTAAAGACAGTATCTCCCTCTGTCACCCAGGCTGGAATAGCAGTAGTGTCATTTTAGCTCACTGCAGCTTCTATCTCCTGGGCTTACACAATCCTCCCACCTCAGCCTGAGTAGCTGGGACTACAGGCACATACCTCATGCCCTGTTAATTTTTAAACATTTTTGTAGAGTTGGGTCTCACTATATTGCCCAGTCTGGTCTCGAACTCCTGGACTCAAGCGATTCTCCTGCCTCAGTCTCCTAAAGTGCTGAGATTACAGGCATGAGCCATTCTATCTAGCCTAGGATACAGGATTTTTAAAATCCTGTCTCTATTTGTTTTTGAGTATAATTGTGATGCAGCTGTACAGTTTTATTTACTCAATTTCAGTAGCTTGATAATTACACATTAAATGTTTGTATTTATGATCTCGCTATGCTTTCAGATGTTTCACCCGCACACCTTAGTTGCCTTTTGAAGGTGCACATTTAATCATTTGATCAATATGCAAAACAGAAGGCACATTTAAAACCTTTTTGTGTGATTCTAATTTAGGCAGGGGTTGAACTGAGCATTAACAATATGCATTGCTTTATGTACTTTTTCCACCTCTCTCAAATGCATTATGTATTTGATGAAACTTATATTCATCAAATATAAGCTTATTGTGTTTACTTCCAAATGCCACTGTTTCTGTTATTTACAGCCAATAATGTTCAATAATTTTGAAACTCAAAGAGTGAGAGCTCAATAGATTTGAGAAGAAACTAAACAACTTCATAGTATTATCAACATCACTAATATTGTATCTTATCAGTGTATGTTTTTGCTCAAATAGGGTCATCCTGGAAAAGAAGGCCAGTCTGGAGAAAAGGGGGCTCTGGTAGGTTCCAAAGTATTCTTTTCATGTCCTGTCAATTTATCTCCAAGAGAAAAATCCCTTAATTTTTTCATCTCTATAACATACATATTCCTCTATGATCACTTAGTGATATGAATATTATAAAATAACTACCAGAAAAGGTCTCATTCCTACCTGTGTATGTGTCTTTACTTTCTGAAAAAAATGTTTCTTAACATTTAAAGAGAAATTAAGTTCCTGTAGTTATTTTTGGTGTTAAAAACAGGTGTGCCTTAGAGAGATGACTTATTTTTGTATTAGTAATTTATACATCAGCCTGTGTGCTCTGTGTTTTAAAAAGTATCTCATGATTAGAAATAGATTCACACTCTGCATATGTATTATACATGAAGTAAGTGGCAATAATATTTAGCAATGCAATTGCAAAAGAATTACTGAATATCATTCAATGACTTATGTAACCTGATTTTATTATTACTTGTTACTTTCTGGTAACCTTTAGCTGAAAGGATATTACATTTAAGAACAATGGTTATCAAAATATTGAAGTGAAATATCATAATAAAAAGGAATTCAATGGTAGAACTACTTTGGATTACAATGGCAGGGATAGCATCATTTTTATTTACCGTTGTTAGTTTTGAATTCCTTTAAAATAGCATTAATAGTCTCAGCATTACTGCAGAAATTATAAATTATGCTTTATATGTTTCCTTAAGGTAGATAAGAATAATAAAAGAAGCTGTGGAAAATATATAATTTCGATTATATTCTTGATGATATAAATACCACAAATGTATACAAGTTTTCTATTAGAAATTATTGATCCTATTCGCTAATTAATATCTGTCTATTGTAGACCTTGAGCACAGCATATTTTTGGGGAGTTAAAAATTTATTTATTAATTATTTAATTGTTTACATTATTTCACATACTTATAATATTTGTCTTATTAGCCCATTTAAATATGTTATTTTTAGCCTGAATATATGATATGATAAATTTGAAAAGAATTGTGTTGGTCACATGATTTGTTAATCATATCTGACTGTAGAAACAAAAAGATAAACTATCAGAAGAAATCTTTATCAAGTGTCAATAATAGAAAAATACCATATTCTTGTAGATTGGTAAAATTTTAGTATGTAAATGAGTCACATTCTCAATGTATTGTACATTTAAGTTGCAATGAATTTTTTCCAGGGTCCTCCTGGTCCACAAGGTCCTATTGGCTACCCTGGCCCCCGAGGAGTAAAGGTAATTGTTAAATTGTTTTCATATTATTTACTTAGGATGTGAACTGTTATAGTCATTTAATACTTCTCATTTATTCCATAGGGAGCAGATGGTGTCAGAGGTCTCAAGGGATCTAAAGGTGAAAAGGTAAAATATAATAGTTTTGCTGATTTAAATTTCTGTATATCTATTATGTCAAAATTTAAAATTATTCAACAGATATATTATTTCTGAAATACATTGAATGATTACTTACATCCTACATACTGCTAGTCTAATTTTGTATCCTATATCCCAGAAACAACAAAAATGTCTTATATTCTGGGGAAAGGGCTAAATAATAGAACAGAAGCCAAGGTATGGCATGAACAGAATTACTCTTGCATCTTTTTTTAACATGTTTAATTTTTGTAAATTATGAGGTTGGCCTTATGAACACATTTGCTACAGGGTTTGGACATTATCCAGTTAGATGCATAACAGAGTAACGTATATTCCTTTTTTCTCTACTGAAATACCCAAAATTTATACACAGAAATGCAGTGTAAAACAGGGAAGTTAGAAGTACTTTAAATCAATAGAGGAAAGAGAAAAACTTTCTCTGTGATATTACATGGGAAGCCAAAGGGTTAATTAGGAAAAGAAAATAATAAAACCAGGCAGAGGTAGATACAAGAATACATCTAAGACTGTGAATGAATATTTCATCTTCTATAGGGCACTTATAATTCAATTGGCTTTAAATATGTGGGGTACAATTCAGGAATAGGTATGTAAATGTTCATTATGCAGGTACCCTTGTTGATGAAGTGTGCTCCCCACGACCTCTGGCAGTTTCCCACTACTGCCAATCCCTTTCTTATAGTATTATGATAGTTGTTCAAGGTCCACTTATGAGTGAGAACATGTGATACTCGGTTCTTTGTTTCTGTGATAGTTCACTCTGTATTATAGACTCTAAGTCCATGCAAGTTGCTGCAAAGTTCGTAATTTTGTCCTTCTTTGTGGCTGCATAATATTCCATCTTGTATATATATCACATTTTTTTTATCCAATTCTCTTTCGATGGGCAGCACAGTTGGTTCCATGTTTTTGCTATTGTAAACAATATTGCAATAAACATGAGTGTGTGCAGGTAATCTTTCACAGAGTGATTTGAGTTCCTCCGAATACATTCAAGTAGGGGGATTGTCTATGGTCACACCACCCTGAACACGCTCGATCTTGTCTAATCTTGGAAGCTAAGCAGTGTCAGGTCTGGTTAGTACTTGGATGGCAGTCCAATAAATTTTAAAATTATGAATATATTGAAAAGAAAATCATGGCAGAAATGGCATTCCATACACTCAGATCTCCCTTTAAAAATAAATAAATAAATCTCTGTTTGAAAAATCCTAAAAGTGGTTAGTTATTTTTTTTTCAGACAGAATGCAGTATTCTTTAAACTAAACTTGACAACTGTGTAATTACCTTTCTCTCGAAAGTGAAGGTGATGAAGACCACAGTCAATAGACAGTCTGGTGGTCATTTTCAGCACTTAAGCCTCTGCCACTACGCAATCAGTACAGAGAGCACCCTGCTCCTTACAAGGCCACTTAATGGCCAGAATGTTCAAAATGGCATGCTTTTTCTCTTGATTAAAAAAAATCTAGGCCTGTCAGAATTTTTTTAGTAGAGAGCATACAAGTTTGGCTCTCTCTTTCCAGGTGTGAGTCTCGTATATTTGTGGTTATCTGGTGTTTGGTATTTTCTGAACTGTGACATAATACAGTTCACACCATGGCATTTAGTAAATGTTTATTGAGCATTATGGCTTCTGGCTACTATAGGTCAAAAATGTATTAGACACTGGAGACTCAGAAGTTAATTGGACATGATTCTTTTCTTTGAAAATAATAAAACCAGGCAGAGGTAGATACAAGAATACATCTAAGAAAACAACCTGTGGTCTTCTAAATGCAGAATGATGTATTATTGCAATAACAGATATTCAGTGGAACACACGGGATGGAGGGGTTAATTTTAGGAGGGAATAATTGATGTCAGGAAAAACTTCAGAGCTGAATTCTGAGCTGAGTCTTGAAGGAAGGATAAAGTATCACCAGATGGACAGAGGAGGGAAATGATTTGCAGGTGGGTTACAAGTGGAACCACAAATAATTCAGTGTTTCTAGAACTCAATCCTAGGGGCTTCAATGGGGTTGGAGGAAATTCAAGAAAAAAGACTGAAGAGATCACCTGATCCCAGCAGGTAGAGGCTGCGGTGGCCGTGAGCATGCTACTGCACTCCAGCCTGGGGCACAGAGTGAGACTCCAACTCAAACATAAATAAATAAATATATAAACAAACAAATAAATAAAAGAGGGAGGAGGAGGTTCACAACTAGCATTCACATTTTTCAAAAACAATTTTCCCTAATTATCTGTGCTGATATTTTTATAGCTGTATTTCAGACTATTCCAAATTACTGATTTAATTTTTTCTATTCCTTATTTTTTTTAGGGTGAAGATGGTTTTCCAGGATTCAAAGGTGACATGGGTCTTAAAGGTGACAGAGTAAGTAAAAAGAAATTTTGCACTAGTACATGAAATTGTACATATATATGTACATGTGTACACATGCATCTCTTAACTTTAAATGCAGCAAGCACAAAATAAATGTTTTACTACCTAAAACTTTTCTCATTTACATTTTTTAATGAAGATTAGGAGTTTTAATTTTTGTAGAGGGAATGTACTATCTTTAGTCTTTTATATATTTCCATAAGTTATATAACAAGCATGCACACATGCATGCACACATTACTATTATTATACACATAATTTTAGACAATTATCACAAAATTACTAGTTAAAAGAAATAATTTGATAAGTTTGTTCAAAGTTTTGTTCATATATAGTTAACTATGCTAGTTAGAATCTATGTCTGCAACTTTCATGAATTTTCTTATAGGGTGATGTTAAATTTTTGAATGCAAAAGTGGTACATTTTTTGTGGTAGTAAATTCTAGAAAACAAACAAAAATATGAGTCACTTAAAGCAAATTAACTGCTTTATTGGGAAGACATTTTATAAATAATATAATAGCACCTAATATATCTGAGCAAAGAAGCATACTGCAGAATACCTTTGCTTCCCTGAAATTCACATGAAGTCTGTGTCCAGGATGAAGGCTGGGATGGGGGGTAACTTCCATATCCCAATTCTTAACATCTTGAAGACAAAACCAAGGATAAAATAGACATATTTTTCTTATGTTCAAAATAGTGGTTTCCAAAGTTACTGGCTAATTGTCATCTTAATTTTTTTCTTTTCTCTCTGCAACACAGATGTATTAAAAGCAATTTAATGTCATATATGGGATCATCGGGCTTATATAGATTTCCAGTTGTCAGACTGTATTCAGTTGCTTATTTGGTCATGGAAAGATCGATGAAGTGAAACACTTTTAAGCTTCTTTGTCACAAACAAAACATGAGTAAACACATCAAGAGTTGAAAAATCTGACTTTCTGATAGACTGTAATCTATGCCTTTCAGTCTCCAAATATGTTTTAATTTGTAAGAATGTCGTTATTCTGTGCTTCAGGGAGAAGTTGGTCAAGTTGGTCCAAGAGGGGAAGATGGCCCAGAAGGCCCCAAAGGTCGAGCAGGTCCAACGGGAGACGCAGGACCATCCGGTCAAGCAGGAGAAAAGGTCAGTTAACGCCATTAAATCCAGAGGTCTTCTTGCAGATGCTGCTTCATTGTCACTTTAAACTACTTTAAATCACTGCAGTCAAAAATCTTGGCAACTCTATCAAATGTCTGATAAATATTACCAAGAAGTATAATCATGAGACAAGCACATCTATCTTTTTTTTTTTCCACTACTTGTTTTCTAGTCTCTTCTGTTCTTCTTGACGCTGCAGGATGAGCCATTCTTAAAGCTCTTCCACACTAGATATTCAGAATGTGCATGTGATTAAAGGATGAAAAAACTCAAAAAATGATCTACTTATGGTTTTGAACCAAGGAGAATCCTCTTTGCCCTCAACCTAAATGTGCATTTTTTTTTCCACTTAAATGCAATTTTCACAGGGTATTTTAAAAAAATACTTATGTTTGGGCCCAACAACAAGAAATTTTAATTTTATTCTGGGGTTGACAGCACAGGCATCACTATGTTTTAAAATAGCCCTGGATAATTCTAATATTCATTGTTGCAAGAGACACTGGGCATTATGTATTTAAATACATAACATTAAATACATAATGCCCAGTGACATTATGTAAAATATTTTGTGTCAAAAATATTTGCAACCATTACATTTACATTTAAAAGTAATATTTGACAGTTTTAAAATTATTACTTCATAGACTATTTAGTGACAAGGTAAACTTTTTATAATGTACTATGAAGTTAAATTAAAAACAACTGGAAATGTCAATGATACGTTTCTTTTTTCTTGTTATGTATACTAAAGCAAAATAGAAATATAAATAATATCTTGTAGATATAATTCAAATGATTCTCTTTTATATATATGTGTGTGTATCAATATAGACAGTAAACATGCCATTATTCCATAAAATAAAGAAATTTCATATTATTTAAGAAAACTATAATCTTCCCTACACCATCTAGCCCTGAAAAAAAAATTTGCAAGTATTGTAGAGTGATTGTGAATAGACAAATAAAAACCAGTTCCTTACGTCCTTATGAATCATTGGCTGTGACAGTTCTTATACATTTCATACTTTGAAACTTCCACAGTTTCACACTTTGAAAAAGGTTGCCATTTGTGAATTGAGGAACAATTTCACAGTGTTTCAGCAAGAGAAGGAAAAGTTCGGAGGAAACAAGGCCTTGTTATGCCTCTACACTCCTTCATTTAAAGTGCTCGCTAGTTAAACGCTGTTCTGTGACCTTTCTGTCTCTTTAGTTTCTCTCTATCATGTGGAAATGGTCACACGAACTCTTCTGAGAAATCAGAGCAGAATTAGGATTTTCTACAATTCTTTCTTCCTTAACATTCCACTAGTATTTGGCTCTGTTAAAATTGCTTATCATCATATTCAAAATAGAAATTTTCTAACTCCATTTTTAAATAACTATAGAATGAATAAAAGTATACATTCTATTGTAGTAATTAACAGAGAAACAAGTAACTGTCATCATAATGATAAAATTTCATTAATCTTGAAGTTGATGACATAAAACAAGCTGTGATAACGTAGTGTATCCAAGGGGACATCATTATAAGCATACTTCCTAGGGTTTTTCCTATTTTCTGTCTGAAGACTAGTTATCTATGCAGTGTTGATCATGACTCAGGCAACTCCTTAGTTCAATCTGTAATAACAAGGTCATAAACCATGTGCTTAATTTCTTGCCTTACTTCACCCAGTAAAATATTTATTTTCGGTCATAAATTTCCTGTCATCTTTCTGCTCTGCATATACTAATCAGGATTTGCACTTTTTTCTATTTTTAGTTTTTTCAATGTGCATTGGAAATAGTGATGCTTTATGCTTGCTAATGTTTATGACTTTCATAAAAAATATTTTATATATGAGGTATGCTCTTATTAAGAGCATCTTATCAAGGAAAATAGTGCACAGTAAAATTTCACATATATATTTTATTCAATTCATTTATTTTATCTCTCTACCTTTTTTTATTATTAATGCTTTGTTCAGATAGAAATTTTAGAAGGCTGATTTTTGTATGTTTTAAACCTCTTAGTATGTGTTACATTTTGCTGGACTTTATTACAATTGGCAGTTTGTTTTAGCACTTTCAGATTGAGAGGTAATCTCATTCATTCATTGCACTGGAACAAAATAGCATATTCAAATACCTACCTGAAGAAATTTCCTTTCTACAAAAATCATCACTATTAGCCAAAGCTCTCAACATTTAGTATATTTATTCATACAGGTATTTTAAGATATTTGAATAAAAGAGATTAAGTTCTGATTTTGTTATGTAATTATTTAAATGTTACTCAATGGGAAGAAGTGAAATAATTCATAATCATTTGTTTTATATATTATTTCTTTTTTGTTTTATATTTTGACTAGAGTAAATGAAGTAATTTTATCAAAAAGGTTTACTCTAGTTGGAGTGATAAAATCTAAATGTTGTTCCAATTACATCAGCTTACTTCAAGCAGTATTTAATTTTGAAAAGCTAAGAAGTTTTTAGTCATGCTTTAGAATTCACAAATTAGTTTAGAGTTCTCTATAAAAGTCTGCAGTTCTATGTCCTAAAGAAGGCACTATTATTTATAAAAGAGAGGCATATATAAAAGACAATATTATAGCATTAGAATTTTTTTTTCTGATTCACATAAAGACATATAAGGAAAGAAAAGTATAATAAAAACTTGCATATCTTCCTTTTGCATCTACCAATATGAGGTTCTAATATCTAGAAAAATGATTGAAATAATCGTTTAAACTTAATTCAACTTAAAGTAACTCTTTTATTATCTTTTTTTTAACTACAGGGGAAACTTGGAGTTCCAGGATTACCAGGATATCCAGGAAGACAAGGTCCAAAGGTAAAAATGGGTTAATTTTTATAGTTAATCGACATTTTGTGAAAACACTTAAAATTATTCATGTATGGTTACCTTAGAGTTTGTAACATCTCTATATTATGATGAGTACTTAAAATATAATTTCACAAGGGAAAAAAATCATAGTCTGTGTGGGCCTCCTACAGTACAGGGAGTTCAGAAGGTCTATGTGATTGCGAATTGCACTGTTTTAGAAGACAGGGTCTTGAAAGGAAGGCATAATCGGTGCTTCCTTCTCACTGGAATCACAACTTTTCTAGTTTATCTGTTTTAAAGTGGATAACATGTAATGGATAATAACTTTGGTTTTCTTTCTGTTACTCTGAGGGTTTGAATTACCACTGGGTATTTTTTTTAGAAAATAATTTTAATAATTATTTTTATCCTTGTGTCCATGAGTGTTTCCAGGGTTGCAGTAAAAAAATTCCAAAAACTTATTGTCTGAAAAGGACAAAAATTTACTCTCACAAGATCTGGAGACCAGGAGTAGAAAATCAGGGTGTTACCGGGCTGTGCTCCCTCCAAAGACTCTAGAAAAGAATCTGTCCTTTCCTCTTCCGTCTTCTGGTGGCCACAGGCATTCCTTGGCTTGTGGCTGGCTGCATAACTCCAGTCTCTGCTTCCTTCATGTGACCTTTTTTTCTGTGTTTCTGTTTCTTATAAGGACAATTGTCATTGGATTTAGGGATCACCTGGGTATTCCAGCAAGCTCACATTTCAAGTTCCTTCATTTAATTACATTTGGAAGACCTTTATTTCCAAATGTAACATTCATAGGTTCGAGAGATTTGGACATATCTTTTAAGGGGTCACCATTAAATTCACTATGTCACTCCAATCCCATTTTTGACTATTAGAAATATGCGTATCTTAATATTTAAAAAGATGGTTTTAAAAATGCATGTTTACCCTGGTGTACTAATTTTTCCCAAATGATAAAACTTTGTTAAGGTTGTACTTGGTGTCTTGAGTAGTTACATTAATGTGGTTAAATGAAATAATATTTAAATGCTGATAATAATAATTATGCCATTCTTTTAATTATATGTGCATGATACTCTCAATCTTTCTACCTATTTTGCCTGGTTTGATTCATTCAAGCATAACAAATATATAGATAGGTCAAATCCTGCTTATATAATATCATTCAACATATGTCTATTAATAAATTTCACAGGTAATCACAGGAGACAACAATGTCCTTGCCTCTGATAACTGTGAATTGTACACACTTGGGGTCACTCATCATATGTCATGACATTATTTTAGATGTGCTGTGTATGTTTGTCTTATAATTTCTTCATTGTGTTTCAAAAAAATATCCTCTCCAATGTGTGACAGGAGGCAGATATAATGCTTTGAACTCTTCTAAAACAAGATTTATGCCATCTGTAATTTTAAAACAATACAAGCATCATTTAAATGTTTCAGGCCAATTCAAAACATTTTTACCCTTTAAATATTGTCTAAATATGCTGTTCTGTCTCTCAGTTACCTTTCTTTCAAATGTCAAGCATTTTCACAATTATAAGCAAAAGAGTCCATTTACTGCATAACCCAGGACCTTAAACTATCCTTACATACGTCATGAATTCCTTGTCTATTTATGAAGTTAAATTGAAGTTGTAGTTTTTTGGTATGATTTTAAAAAACATAGAATACTGTCACAATATTACTTGAATGAGCACAATTTTATGAGTTTATTTGAAATTCTATTTTTTCTTTTTTTCCCTAAGTCCATTATCTAACTAGTATTCTTTGAATCCGTTTTGTTAACAAGATATATTAACAAATAACTAAAGAGAACTGTTTCTATCCATAGGAATACAACATTTTCTTTACCCTTTTAATTAAATATCTGGAATTTTGTTCTTTCTTTTTTTTATACTGCCTTTCTTCATAACAATCTTTTTTCTATGATCAAAAAGCGTTTAGGTTTTTCAGTTATAAAAAAAGTGAAAGGCACATCAAAGATCAAAGATGGCTTCACATTTTTTCTTATGTGGGAGCTAACGAATTTTGAATAGTATTACATCTTCATCTTACTAGACGTGAAATTCCATTGCTAATCTTTTTCAAGCAGTTTAAGGGCTACAATTAGACACTATATCCAATGTATTAGTAGCCATATTAACCATCAGGATAGTTAAAGAATGTACCACCAAGTGTACTATAAAATAATAGCTGTTTCATAAAGTAGAATCTTTTAAGGTGGAATATTTTCATGTTTTAGGCAGCATTTAAGATAATTATGAAAGTTTCATATTTATGGACTGAGCTAATTTCACAATTAAACTTTGACTTCATGATCTTTTGTTTGTTTTTTCCACATAAAAATAGGTAATACCTTTTCATAGATATCATATATTTTGTTTATAAATCCTTATGTGTGCAAACAGAAATAATATTCTTATATATTACAAACTGTTTATTTGGTGGATTAAATACTTTTGTGTGTTTTCTGTCAACTTTCTAGGGCAGAAACAATATAAGAAAATAAATGTATATAAAACAAAATTGATGCATGAGATTTATTTGTTTAAATGGAGAATCTACAAATATGATTAGTTATCTATTTTGATTATGATAGAAATAAATATTCCCCCCCTGAATTTTTATTTCTATACTGGATTATACTTATTTGCCAAATTCCCAGAATAGTCACATAGTAATACTATAATCAGATATAACTTCATCTGATTCTCTGCTGAGAAAGAGGTTTTGAAAGCCCTTCTAAAAATATAATAGAGATTTCTTCCCCCAGTTTGTGACTATTAGACATCCTAACTATTGTTCTTAGGCTGGTCCCAAGTTAACTCTAGGCATGAATCAAAGCCTATAGGGGAACAGTTCATAAAAAGATATACATACATTGAGTTCGTGTGTTGACCATCAGTTGCCATAGGGTGTCACATAGGATTGTTTTCATCTTCTCTAATAGCGTTGTGGAGGAAATATAAATTAATAGCATTCTTCTTGTCTGCTAAATATATAAACTACCTTCAAGTTGGCAATAGGCCTAATTACCTCTTGTATGTAATACTCAGCACCTGGCTATTCTAACTGTATGTACCTAAGAACACACCTTCTAGGACTTCTCAAACTCCACACTCTGTGTTAGCTGGAGAGGTTGTTGAATACTGTACTCTACTGCCAGAGAGTCTGTTTCAAGTATCTGTAAGTCTAGAGTGTGACTTGACAGTTTATATTTTCAGCAGCCACTCCAGACCATTCTGATATAGAGGAGCCATTGATTACTTGGGCAAGCATTATCTTTAGGGTTAGTTCAATGCAAATGAGTGTATTCCCAAAAGCAAGGAATGCATTTATGTCAAAGAAGGCTGTGTGATATCCTTTAATGCATGGAGAAGTGTGTAAAGTTTGAATGTCTGCTACTTTCCACTAGACATTTCACACATTATTATATGTCATCCACACAGTGGTCTAAACAGGAAAAGTAAATGTGTGTAAGTCTTCCCCCATCCAGTTTTATGGTTTCATCGTTAACAAGTTGAGGAGCATGGATTTGAATCCTAATATGCTCTAATTCATAATACAATAATGAGGCAAAATCACCGCAGTCATGGTCAAGTAAATGTCTGAGCAGATAAAAATCTAGACATAACCACAAAATGAAATGGGGAATCGGTGATTATATTGTACTCTTTCTGTAAAAAGTGGCCTATGTTGACAACAAAATAGTACCTTGATGGGCTTATTACATTTAAAAATAATCATTATTTATTCCCCTTCATTATCATTTTATACCCTGCATTCCTTTACTCCAAGCCTTCAGAAATTTCAAAGTACCTGTAAGTTGTATAACATTGCCCTTATTTTGCAGAAGGAGGAATGATAGTTGAAGAGGATAAGTAATATTCCAAACTCACTTAGCCGATGCGTGACAAACATAAATCTTGAACGTATGTCTTTAGTATTTTAGAAAACATAATTTTAATGTTTGACTGTCTGACTTAGACTCCCAGCTAGACATAATTGTATTCAAACACCAATTAGAGAAGGTGGAAGAAGATATTAGTCTATGTGATTTGATTTCTAAAAGTGTAACAAAATTCAACTAAAAGGTGATAAAAATATACAAATATAATATTAATTCAGGAAAAACATTTTATAGAATCCCTGTTTTAATATGAGACTATGAATACTTGTGAAAGTGAAATTTTTCCCTTGAGTTGAAGCAAATAAATATAATTATATGGGCGGGAACCCAAAAAAGCCTGGAATTTAATGATTAAAAAATTATGTATTAATTCTTAATGTTTAAACTTCAGCCACCTTCAGATCACTGTCTGTTTGATGTACCTATCGAGATGCTTTCCCCACTACTCAAAACACCTTTTGAATACATCAGTTTTGATGCTTTTTAGTGCTCCTGCCATTTTTTGTTTCACATCTTCCACATCAGCAAAATGTTTCCCTTTGAGGACTTCTTTCATCTGGGGAAACAAAAAACAAGTCACTCAGGGTGAAATTGGGTGAATAGGGAGGATGGAACATGGGAGTCATGCTGTTTTTGGACTAAAACTGCTGAACACAGTGTGGTCTGGGCAGGTGCATTCATAAATCACCCATCATGAAATGGGCAAATGCATTGAAAGAAATCTCCGAAACACAAAAACAAAAGCTAAACTAAACTAAATCAGTGAAGCTAAATGCAGCCTCTCAAACAACGCTAGCTGGTACACTGATGCCGATGGGTTCCTAAAATATTTACTTAGTGAAGGAAACCTTTGCTGCAAGTGGCCAACTCTCCAAAAGATAATTCTGGGTTGTTGGTTTTTTGCCCCCTCGTAACTTAAAGATATATTTTCCATATAATGTCCTTTAATTGCTATCTTATATAATTAGAGCTATAAAAATATTTGGTTAATTATTTTACCCATTAAGTTAAAAACTAAAATATGTTTTATCAATTCATGTTTTCAATGCTTCCAGGATTTCAGATGTCATTGTAAGTTCACTTTCCATTACATGAGTGATGGTTGTATGGTATCTTAAAATTATGCTTTTGATTTAAATATTACCAGCTGTGTCAGAATCACTGTGTTGTAAAAGAATGACAACTCATGAATGACAATGTTAATTGCCATATTCATCATTTACTATTTTTATTATTGTAGGGGTCCACTGGATTCCCTGGGTTTCCAGGTGCCAATGGAGAGAAAGGTGCACGGGTATGTTACATAGACAGATTGTTCTGAACTGTCTGATATAAATATTCTTAGCAGGCACAGTGGCATAGCTGTAGTCACATATACTTGGGAGGTTGAGGTCGGAGGATTGCTTGAGCCCAGGAGTCCAAGACCAGCCTGGGCAACACAGCAAGACCCCATCCCTAAATAAATGAATGAATGAATAAATTAAAAGTTTCTGCTTGAGTACTCATTGCTTAGCACCAGACTCGTAATTTACTGTGATACACTGACTGCATCCTGAAACTGTTTGAACTGTCTTTGGCAGGGAGTAGCTGGCAAGCCAGGCCCTCGGGGTCAGCGTGGTCCTACGGTGGGTGTCTTGATTTCAATCAATTCTTCGTGTTTTTCATTTTGTATTTAGTTTTCCAAGATAACTTTTTTTTTTCAAAAATAAAACGTGATGGAATGCCTTTGGATCTGCTTGGCACTGCTTCAGCGGCATGTTTTGCTGTTGTATACAGGGTCCTCGAGGGTCCAGAGGCGCTAGAGGTCCCACTGGGAAACCTGGACCAAAGGTACTGTATGCGTTTGTTCTGTCTGAGCTTTGATATAGGTTACCCTACCAGACAGATGCTGCGAGAAGGAATCCACACTGATTTTTCTTTTCTTTTCTTTTTTTGTTGTCAGGGCACTTCCGGTGGTGATGGCCCTCCAGGCCCTCCAGGTGAAAGAGTACGTATCATCTCACCACATGATAGAAAATGAAATGAAAATTAATATCTGTGCAAGTATTTTACATTTTGGGGAAAAGATATGTGTGCCTGCAAATTCCTGTGCACATTTATTTACAAAATCTAGCCTGAGTTCCAAAAGTTGTATTCCTTAATTTACTCCTCTCCACCAGTAAAAAGGCTGAGTCGATATGTGCTGTTGATTTTCTCATAGAAATGTGAAAAATAATGTGTGCAGTTGACTTGAGATATCACCCTTAAACTCAAGTCAAAGTACGTTTAAAAATTTTTTAAATTTAAATATGCTTAGAGCGCGTTTGCCCTCTTCTCCGCCCTCCCTGCCTTCCATAGTGATGCTCATTTTGTCCGCGGAGCTGGCAGCAGGTGATGCTGGTGAGATGCACGTGACCAGAGGCCATTAAACCCCAATCGATACACACTCAACTCCAGATAAAATGTCCATTCCAGTAAATAGAAACACTATTTAGTAAATTGATTTTTAATTGATGTAAAATAAAGCCAAATACAGATGAGGAAGCATGCCCTTTCTTTGGCTTTTGTGACAAGACATGGCATATTTGTAACCAGAATTTTTGAAAGAACTTTAAACATTAATATTTTTATTACCTTCAAAGAAGCTAGAATCATTTCTTTATACTCCATGACATTTTTCAGTATTAGATAGTCATATTGATATATTTTTGTATATGATTATTTGAAATTAATAATGAATGTTTAAAAAAACACTTTGCCTGAAAAGTATAATTTTTTTTTTTTTTGAGTAGGGGTAATGAGTAAGCCTTACATTTCTATTTGGGACAAAGATGTGAGTAGATAAAAACCAAGAATAAACATTTCATTTGAGGTGCTTTGGCTTATATTTAATTAAATTAAACTTTTCGCACTAAATGTGTTTCTTACTCTTGATGGACTATTCTCAAATTAAGTCTATTCATACTGTAAGTTTTGAATTAATAAATAATACATACATTTGAAAAACTTTATAGTCAAAATGATCTTAACATACAGTTAAATTAAGCTACATGACTGAATCATTAAATGGAATAGGACAATTTAACAATTAATAGCACATCTAGGAGATTTGTCTTTAAAACGCAAACTATACCATTCCAACAGAGTAAAATAAAATACGAATACAATAAAGCACAAACTGTTCTCTCATGATGTATTTTGTTTGTGAATTTCAAGATTTCATGATCAATATTTCTTTACAAATGAATACACTTTTGATGACACTGCATTTTAAATTTGAAACACAATGATGTGATCCAACACAGTGATTACTTGTGATTCTAAACACACTTTGAGAGTGAGAAAAGTACATTTGATAATCAAAGTAATTGTTTTATTTTAGTAATCTAGAAAGATCCATTTGCAATAAGCATTCACACAAATTTCAATATCTATATAGTGAAAAGATATTTGCTATGTTTTGAGCAGTTGATGAGACATTTCTTTCCTAATATACCTTCATTTTCTACCAAGAATTTTAAAGTTTTGTGAACTGTTTAGTTTACGCAGTTAAAAAATGATAGAAGTAATGTTACAGAATATTTTCCTCAAATTATATGAGTTGGAAAGTTCAGGGAGAAAATTTTGTAGTACTGTTGGGTTAGAAAAAGAAGTTTGTTTATTTCAGTGAGTTCCCTTTTTAACAGTATATTTATATTTAACTATATACATAGTTATGCATACAGCGTTTATTTATATAAACATTTTTAACACGGTCTACAAATTAAATGCATCCCATCATAATCATAGTTTGCAGATAATAGAATCCTGTTATTAAAAAGTTAGTAAAACTTTTAGTTAGGTCTAAGGTTACCAAATTTAGCAAAAACAAAAACAAAACAGCAGAACCAAGACACCTAGTTATATTTGAATTTTACATAAAGAGTCATTGTTTCATGTTTCTTGCAATATTTAGAATATATTAAAAATTATTACTTACCTAAATTTTAATTTAACTAGGCACTGGGTACTTTATCTGGCAGTTTGGTTTCAACACCATCTTTACAATGAGTTCTTAGTGTATTTTTTTACCTCACTTGGAAACTATGTTGATTAATATAAAGAGAACATGTCTTTCTGTTAACATTTTATAAAGAAAAATCTACCTTTCCTTCTTTATTGTTTCTGAAGTAGTGATTTTTGAACATTTTTCTTAAAGGAATTTAAATTCAAAATAAAATTGCATTTGAAAAGCGGTAACATTTTAGAAAACAAATAAATGTCATTTTAAGAAATCAGGAAAATAGAGTTTGCCACATAGCATAAAGGAATACTATTTTTAAAATTTTATACTTACAATACTTTTTTGTTTATAACTTTCTAAGTTATATTTTAGAATCATTGTTTAATGAAAATTTAAAAATTTTTACGTTTCTAAAATTTTCCAAGTGCTTTTGTAATTTCTTTTAACTTCATATAACTTTGAGGGTTTTTTTTTTATTGTAAGATAAGATGCTGGTAATAGAATCTGAACTAACTTCTGAGCTAGCAATGGCTTAACATTAAGAATGGTAATGAAATTTTTCTTGGGAAGGCTAGGTTGATAAATAGATAAAGTACTTTATTTTTGATTATAAAATAGATAAAGCTTACTTTAATTGAGTTACTTAAGAAATTTTATCTTTCACTTCATATATCTTCCTAATAGAAGTATTATTAGTATGTTCTAGGCATAAAAAGACTGTTTTTGACCAACTTTTTTTTCTGCTACCAACAATCACTGTAATAGGGTCTACTTTATGCATTTTAGAGATATGTAAATATGGGAGATGAATAATATAGTTAATTAAGCACCAAGCCAAGAAAGATATTATAAATGTATATTTGGACTGAATGTTAATGAGTATATTTGTGTAATAAAGTTCTTTTCATCTTATCTACAAAAGAAATGTATACACATGAGTAAATTGACGTAATTAAAAATAAGTATATTTTAAATACAGAGATTCCTTGAAGGGATCTTCTGTGGTCTTTTGTAGATAGTCATATATTTTCTCTTTTAGCTCTGTATGGCTAGATTCAGACATTTATGAACTCACTTTTTAAAAATAATTAATCTTTTGTGGTGCTTTGAAATTGAAATATCTTTTTTTGTGAATGTTTCTAGCCAATGTTAAAAGCAAAGAAGCTACAGAACTTCTCGATATTAACATGTTCTCTTCGCTGTTAATATGAATCCCACATATTCACAGTGCTTTTGAGGTGACACTGATGTGATGTGCACTGTTGAGTACTGAAAAGTGTGAAAAATTCTGTATTTAGCATGTAGATTGGCACTTACTATCGTGTGGTATGACCATAGTTCTGTCACTATGGTGAAGAAGCTGTGTGCTCCAATCTATGTTATCCATGGAAATAAACCTCAAAGTAGAAAATGCGTCTGTTAAGACACGTTGCTTAATTATATTTCCCCACCACTTTTTATTTCCAGGGTCCTCAAGGACCTCAGGGTCCAGTCGGATTCCCTGGACCAAAAGGCCCTCCTGTAAGTATCAGAGTTTTATTTGATGTTTTTGAATTTTTGAGTCATAGCTTACATTTTAAATAATTTTTAGATTTAACATGAATAAACTCGTGATAAAATTATAATTAACAATGTTAAAGAGTATAGACATTTTAAACTTATAAAGTGTGTAGATTATTTCTGAATGTAATTTTAAAAGCTTTTATTAAGTTTTCTCTCGAGGCACATTAAAGACTAGAACAACATGAATATTCTAACAACTATGCCTCTAATACAATGAATATTATATTATTCCCATGAATAATGTTAAATAACATTAAAAATTGTTACCAAATCTTAAGTATTTGGTGTGTTAAATTTTCCCTTTTACCTTCCATCATTAAATATATCCTTATTCAAATATCACTTCTTAAACACCTTCTAACATTCTGATATTACTTAATATCACATTAAGATTTATTTTTATTTTTGCCTCGATAATACATTCTTCTTAGAAAGTGTAATGATAATTCTTATTCAATCATATGCTTCTAAAAATGTGTTTAGAGCAACACTCTTGAATGTCTTCATTAAGAGACTTCACAGGGTTAATTGAAATACTTTGTGTTCATATTTAAATACGCATAGGGACATAGGGTGTGTTCAGTTAATTTTTATTTTATTGTATTTGTTTTTTCTTTCACACTCTCTTCAATTTCAGTTTCAATGTTCATGAGAGCTAGAATCAGATTAGCCACCTGCCTGGGGCAGTGGTTCTCAAAATGTAGTCCCTGGCCAGTCAGCATCCTCAGCACTTGGGATATTGCTAGATACCCAAAGCCTGACTTACCACATCAGGACACTGGAGAGGGGTTTGGTCTGTCCTTTTTTTTTTTTTTTTTTTTTTTTTTGAGTTGGAGTCTCACTCTGTCGCCCAGACTGGAGTGCAGTGGCAGCCTCGACCTGCTGGCTTCCGGCGATCCTTCCTCTCAGCCTTCTAAGTAGCTGGAACTACAGGCGTGCACTACCACGCCCGGCTAATTTTTTGATTTATTGTAGAGATGAAGTCTCGCCAAGTTGCCCAGGTGGGTCTCGAACCAGCGGGCTCAGGCAATCCACTTACCTCAGCCTCCCAAAGCACAGGATTACAGGCTGAGCCACCGAGCTTGGCTGGTCTGTACTTCTAACAAACCCTTTAGATAGTTCCGATGGATGCTGCAGTGTGTGAACCACTGTCCTAGTCTGGACTAGACAATACTTCCCATGTTTAATGTGCATAAAAATCATGTTGGTAAATTATTTATTTTGAAATACTTAAGTATTAAACGTTGAGGTAATTTCTTTGCAGTAATCTTTAGGCACTGAACAGTTTTTCTTTATATGGCAAACATATCAACAAGGATTGTTCTGTATATTACAGTATTACAAAAGGATCAATATAAATAGTTTTAAATATAAGATAATCTTGATACTACCTGCCAAAAATGTTGTTTATCTATTAGCTCAGTTGTGCTGCAAACATAACTTTAGGTTTAAGCAAAGTTTCACAGATAAGAGAAAACAGTCACAAAAATCATTGTGCACACATTTT
>CAUYQG010054005.1:0-19753 GCA_963574415.1 Tarsius wallacei
ATTCTATACATGTTATATCTATTGCTTTCTCTTGGTATAACACATTTAAAAATTGTCTATTGAATTATTATGTAGATTATATATATTCAAATTCAGTGTGACCCCTGAATTAAGCCATCTGTCTCAGGCGCTTATTAAAACTCTGTTTTCCAGATAACTGAGAATCAGCCTATTAGGCTCATTTCTCGCTGCAGCTATGGAAGTGCAGACATGAAGCATGGTCTAAGCATGGTCTATGTGTGGTCTAAGCATCGTCTAAGTGTGATCTAAGTGTGGTCTACGCATGGTCTGTAGTCTAAGGGTGGTCTACACATGTTCTCCCCAAGCACCTGCTACCCTCACCCCTTCCAGGATACCAGGGCTGGAGGACCCAAAGGAGGACAAGGAGTCCCCTCGCTTAGCTGGGTGCAGTCACAGGCCTCTCCTAGTCTCTGTTGCTTCTCTGGCTGATGCTGCCTGGGTGTCAACATCCCTCCTACAGCAGACACAGTGCTAGCTCCCCCAGGCAACAGTGTGGGCTCATCAGACTCTGACAGGGAGGCCCCCTGCACCTCCACCTGCCTCAGCAGTTCTATCCCCCACCTCTGCTAAGGTCCCTGTCTGCCTTCTTGAACAGGACAGCAGAAAAGCAGTGAAGCCCAGTCACTCTCCAAAGTGACCCTGCTAAACATCTTGAAGAGTGTTCCCTCCTCAGCCACCCTGCCCTCAACGCCCCCACTCCAGCCGACAGGAAAGGGTAGATCAGCCACAGCTAAGCAAATCCCACCTACCCCAGGCAAGGGAATGACCCTCTGCCTCCCACTCCAGGCACCACACTCAGTATCAGGGCCCCTGAAGAAGGTGGGTGGGCTTGGGATGAGGTGTCGCTTCTCCTTAAGAACCTGCATCTTCTTTGTAAGCTGGGGTGGGGAGGGCCTCAACTCTGTGGGATGGACTCCTCTGGGCTGTCTCTGTAGGCCAGGGTCTGGCCCCAGTGGCTAGCATAGTATTCATAGCAATCCAAATATAGAAAAGCAGTTACTCAGAGCCTTTGTCTTCAGTGTGGGGCTCTAGCTGCAATTCTGGAACAGAATAAGAAGGCCCCGCTCAACACACTGCTACATGGCTATTTTTAAATCTTAAAATATGCATTAAATTCTACTATACTGCTTGTCATTGCAGAAAAATTCCATTTTACAGAAATGCCAATTTTATTAAAAAGACTGCCCTGAAGAGGTTATTTGAATGACATTTATTAAATTTTTATGTAAATGTTATGATGTTTTCACAGATCCCAATTCATCAATTAAGGAATTTAAAAAAAGGAACACTGGCATTCTTTTAATTTCTCAAAATTTTTCAAACAAAAGTTTTGTCTAATAAAATTATTCAGACAAATTGCAAATTTTAATTTTTTCTGAGAAATCAGATATTCAATCATTCATTTAACAAATGTTATGTTTGTGCTTACTTTATGCCCAGTGATATTCCACTGGCTTTGGCTAAATCATCAGGGTGAGGGGAACAGGAATGCCAGGATGAGGTTCCCAAGTGGGGAGCCAGGTGGCTGGAAGCACTTGGATCAGGGTGAATAGGGAGTCCTCATTAACAAGGGAATGGCCAGGTTCAGGGGCTCACACCAATAATCACAGCACTTTGGAAGGCTGAGGCAGGAGGATTGGATCCCTTGAGCCCAGGAGTTCCAGACTAGCCTGGGCAACATAGCATGTCTACTTAAAAAAAAAAAAAAATGAAGAAGTTGGCCTTATGAATCTGGAATTCAGAAGAGATGTCTAGGCAGAGGATATACATTTGGGGATAGTTGGCATTTAGATGAAAATTAAATGATGAGCCTTCCACGATCATGCCAATAGCCAGAGATGAGAATGAGACACAGAACTACACTTGGGCACTAATAAAAAAGAAACAGCAAAGGAGACTGAAAGGAAGGAGCAGCAGCCCAGAAGGTGCACTATGAGAGCGAGGACACCAAGTAAAGAAAGGATGAGAGGGAAAGAACAGCTGGTCCTGCCAAGTGACCACATCAGCTACCACGAGCTCTGCAGCTTGAAGACACAGAGGACATCACAAACAATTCTGGACCCAGAGGCTCACTCCACCACAGAGGGCACCTTAACATTCATGAAAATTCTTCTCAAACAAGTAGGTTTTTAAACACCAGTCAATGACCCACTTACTTCAAACAATATGTTGTGCAATGAAATGGAATAAAACGGAATGTGTCTACACAAATGGAGAACTTGGCTGAACTCCTGAGGTTTAGAGGGTTCTAGTTCAGCCACACAGGTGCATGTCGAGTGCTCACGCGCTGAGCACCGAGGATGGAGAATCAAGGACGTGAAAATAGAACCCTAGCCTGCTGTCAAGGTGCTCTGGGGACCTAGACAGGGACTCCAGCAAGCACATGGGTATTCCCCATACAGAGCCGTTGCCTGCTGGTGGAGACAGAAGCTGCATCTGAGTCAAGCCTGAGGGTCAGGGCCTTGCAAGGCAAGTGAGGATTCTGTTTAATCTCAAAAAATACATCATGATCATGAGCAAAAGACTTCAGCATGCAAAGCACAAAATAAAGTACAAAATAACTAATAAACATATGTCAAGGTGTCAAATGCACTAGATTTTAGGAAATGCAAACTGAAATCGTCAAATGGCCTCAGGAGGCAGGACCACAAACCCTCCTCTCCAAAAAAACAACTTTGAAACTGAACAAAATTATTAAAAACAACCATTTCAGGGATCTGGAAATTGACCAAATGCAAATAGCATATTAAGACACACTTACTCATGAGAAACTGCTGAAATCCAGGCAGGAGCCATGGGAACCTGTGGCAATCCTCGCTGGACCATGCCCATCCCTAGGGCACAGTATGTGACTCCACAAGGATGGGGTGTAAATGGGCACATGGGAATCCAAGGACCCCAGGCCCCACTAGAGACATGCCTTCAGCAGCAGTGCCAGGAAGGCAGCCATCTCAGCAGCCGGCTAGCCTGGAACTGCCACAGCTGGAGCCAGCAGCTGGCTATAGGGCAATACTCAGTGACAGCATCCCTACCTGGACATGGCCCCACACAGGGACTGGAGCCTAGGTCAGGGTCCTGGGGCAGCCCCATGGCTGAGACCAACAACCCACAAGCACCACAGCCAGAAAAGCCACAGAGAGATCTGGATGGACATGAGAGCCCCACAGAGGGGCTCAGGAAACTGCACACAGCCCGGAGCCCCACTCACAGGTGAGGAATACCAAGAGGCCCAAGTTGGCCACACAGTCTGACTGCCAGGGAGGCTGTGCATGGGCACAGAGGATGTGGGAGGCACTGAGAGGCAGGAGGCCTGACTGCCTGCACTTGAGTATGCTCCACACTCATACACAGAACCCACAGGAGCATGGAGACCTCACAGGCTCTGAGTGTTGGAGCAGAACCTCTGACTGATCATGGGTGCCCACTAAGCTACACACACAGGCAAAGTGTCGAAAAAGGGGCCAGTTCCAAAGAACCCCTTTATCTTCTTGAAGCAAGATCTCTTCCCAGCTGAGAAGATGAACTGTGTCCTGAATATCGGAGACTCGCTAGTTAATTTTGCCAGAGCTGCGCGCGGGAATTGTATCTTAAAAGACCACCCAGGTAGGGTGGGAGGCAGGCCAGCAGAGGCAGAACCAGAAGCAAAGCAGATGCAACAACGGCCTAGACAGCACAGCAGCGATGGACAGGCAAAGGAGGGAAGGAATGGAGCACTGGAGAGGAGTAAAGGTGCGTGAAGCAGCTGATGATTCCCAAGGCATGTGTGCAGAGACAGAGGGCTAACATCACTGGGCTTGTGGCCTGAAAGGATGATGGAGAATTTGGAAAGAGCAACTGATGCAGAGGGTAAAACATGATGACTCTGAGCATGCATAGCCTGGGATTCACAGAACTCTATTCCATGAGGCTGCCCATGTAATTAGCTTGTTGTAAGATTTATTCTTTAGTAAAAGATAAGCAGCATATGGAAATAGGAGACTGCAGTGGTTAGAGACCTGGGTTCTTCCTCCAGTTTTAGGTCACATGTTATCTTGAAGCAAAGTTTATTCATATATTTAAGTTATCTTTATGCAAGTGAAGAAAAGACTGCCCTATACACTTACAGAAGTGTCATGGGCATAAGAAGAATGCTTTAAAACACAAATCCAGCAAACAGTGCACCACTTGTTCTGGAAGTTATAACTAAAATAATTTGACCAAAATGAAGCCATAAATATTGAAAAAGAAACCATATTTTCATTATGTCAGATAACATAGAAAGTGCCAAAGAATTGTTTTTAAAACTACTAGGACTAGTAAGTGTTAGTTCAGTAGGGCAACCAGTTACAAAATATATCTAGCAAATTCAGTATCTTCCTTGCACATCAGGAATTATCTGTTGGAACTTAAAATGGAGAGAATCCTCGACTCCCTACATAAAGGGAGATCTACAGCTACTTCATCCAAAGAAACTAATAATGCCTATATGAAGAAAACTAATAAAGAAACTAATAATGCCTATATGAAGAAAACTTCAAACTTCACTGAAGATAAAAAGTGAACACCTATCATGTTCCTAAAAAGAAAGCCAATGTGGCCAGGCTTGGTGGCGCCGCCTGTAATTCTAGCACTTTGGGAGGCCAAGGTAAGTGGATTGCCTGAGTCCACAGCTTTGAGACCAGCCCAGGCAACTTGGCAAGACCTTGTCTCTACAACAGATAAAAAGTTAGGGGGGAGGTGCAGTAGCACGCGCCTGTAGTTCCAGCTACTTGGAAGCCTAAGGCGGAAGACTGCCAGAGCCCAACAGGTCAACGCTGGGGTGGCCATGAGCATGCCACTGCACTGCAGACTGGATGACGGAGTGAGACTGCAGCTCAAAAAAAAAAATGCAATGTTGTAAATATGTGATTTCACTCCAAATTTACTAGAGTGAAAAAATCCCAATTGGAAAATACAGCACCACTTGCTTATCTGATTAAGAGTACAAAACCCAGGGAGACACCTCTTATCAACAAGGGTGCCTGAACAAAGCACATTCGTATACCTAACCCCTAACTGTACCCCACAATATCATAATAAAAAATATATTGATTATTAAAAAAAAAAAAGAGTACAAAACCTACATTTGGGGGGAATTAACCAAAGTAACCACAATTGCATTAGGGGAGTGGGATAATTGGTTATGCTTTCACCTCCATTTTTACAAATATTAATGATCAGAATGTTGTCTGTACTTGACAACATTCTCCAAGACCTTGGAAATAAGGAATTTAAGAAAGCATTTTCTGAGTTTAAGTATGAAATTAACTCATAATAGATCTCAGCATGTCAGCAAATTATCTTAAAGAGGGAGAATGGCTCCCTAGCCTACAAGATTTAACTGGGACACGATGGCAACCAGAAGAGAGACTGACCAGTAATTAAAACTTTAAAAAACTGGATCAATGAAATAAACATTGACAGTGTACTCTGCACTATTCAAGAAGAAGGAGTCTTTGAACCCCACACACTGTAATTTGACCTCAGTGGTAAGACAGCTCTTGGCCAAGTACGGTGGCTCATACCTGTAATCCCAGCACTTTGGGAGGCTGAGGCAGAAGGATTGCTTAAGCCTAGGAGACTGAGACCAGCCTGGGCAATATAGTGAAACTTCATCTCAAAAAAAAAAAAAAAAAGATTGCCCCTACTGAAGAGAAGATGTATGATGCCACTTTTAGGTTATGCCATTAAATAGTTTGTGAAACTATGCATGAGAATTTGTACTCATTCTGCTCATTCTGTAGTTAAGTGATTGTGATTTGGTCATCTACAAAACAAAAATGAAACATCATGCTAAGAGGATAATTCTAGTTCATTTGACAATTCTATTTATCATAAATTAATGTTTGTTTCTGACACGTACCCAATCATATATAGATACATAAGTGTTACATGTAAATAAGATGTATATACCCAGCATATATGTATAAATACAACATATATATGTGTATATACATAATCAGTCCTTTGGCATTGTTCGATGGGGGTCTATCATTGGGAGACAGCTCCATTCCGTTCCATCTGAACGGGAAACCTGAGGGTCAGCTTCCGGGCTTGATAAACTCACCAGTATAAAGACAACTTCCTGAGAGGCTTGTAAAACCCAGCCTACCCAGGAACTAAAACATCACCTAGCACATACTCTCATTTGTTAAATCGGCACAACTGTTCTCATTATTTAAATTTTAATTTGTAAATTTGTGAACTATCATGGGCAAGAAATGAGTCTTCCTTTCACAGGTACTTTTGATAATCTTTAAAAATGGTCTCCAAAGGTATTTAATTCACAAGTGATGCAACCTGCTCTTCTTGAAAGAACTGCTTATGATTTGCATTTGTTTAAGTGACAAACATAACATTCAATAAGCTATGAACGAAAACACCCAGTATAGCTGACTAGGATTCAGTGTGCATTACAAAAACACACCACACTGCTCCAAGCACATTTTTCTCCTAATCTCCAAAGATAAAGTTAAAAAAAAATCTACTTTAGTCTCATCAAGAAACGATATGAATGCAATATATTTAATCTTTATCTAGTGACATCTAGCGCCAGCAATGATATTTCATTAACTCACAGTAGATGATTTAAACAAACACAGCATTACACTAAAGTCAACAGCAGTAGCTTGCTCGTGACCCCTCCCCCAAGGAGGATTATTAATAAGGGGATAGAGAAAAATCTATAAACTAAAGTGGAAGGATAATAAAAGTTAACCCAAATTTAACTATTTCAAACCAACTAATATATTTACTTGTTACTCACATAAAGCAATATTATTCTTAAAAAACCTGTGGGAAGTGTCTTTTTTTTTTTTTTTTTTTTTTTTTTTTTTAGTAAGCCTTAAAATTGTCACTAAATTTTAGGAAAAGATATATCTAAGCATACAGTGTTTATAGAGATTAAAATCTTAAGTGGATATGTAATATTTCACCTTTGAAGCAAATATAATTAAATAATTATTTCCAACAGTTCAGTGTATATATAAATAACCCAAAAGTGAAAGAGCACACAAAGGAAAGTAATTGCCTTTAAAATATGAATTCCTCTTACTCCCTAATTTGATGTTTCTGACAGAAAGATCCAGTTGGGTTTATATATCATCAGAAAATGTAAGACATGGGCAAAAACAAGTCTGGCCAGATATATACAGAAAGCATTTTAATCCTCTGTAATAATGTGCTTCAGAAATAAAAGAAATGCAGACCCTTAACAGTATGAGGCCATGCGATTCAAGAATTCTTCATCTAGCAGATATTCACTCCAAATTGTCTCTTAGCACTCTCCTTCATAAAATCCTAAGTCACCATTTGTAAGGGACAAACCCTGAGGACATTATACTAAATGGATACACCAGTCACTAAAAGACAAATGGTACGATTCTACTTCTGTGAGACCCTAGAGTAATCAGATCCACAGAAACAGAAAGGGGAAGGGTGCCTGGCAGGCTGGGGTCCTGGGGCTTGGCGGCACAACAATGGGAACACGTAACACTACAGGGCAGCACACTTAAGATGGGCGAGATGGTACATTTATGTCACATATATTTTATCACTATTTTTAAAAATACATAAATATGTGTAGAAAAAATATTTCATGTCTCTAGAGTCTTTTCTTGAGTTCATTCATTAATTTTAATATATAATGATAAATAAATTTACAGAGAGCACTTGAAGAACCCATAATTTTAAGACATATGGGGAAAATTAAGAAAGCTAAGTTAATTAAATTGAGATATATTACATCACTTCATATATGCCACAGATGCTTTAAACCCGTCTCTGGCTGTGAGTTGATAATTGTGGGAGCTAGGTGGTGAGTACGTGGGAATTCATTATACTATTCTCCTCACTTTTGTATGCTGGAAATGTTTCATAATAAGACATTTAAAAATAAAGATAGCTGTGCAAATAAACAAGGTAAGAAACTCAGCAGAGCAACAAAAATGACAGGAAGGCCATGGTGGGCTTTCTACTCAGATAGTGCTGGAAATGGAAAAAGGTAAAATGTGGGGCTATTCTAGAATCCGTTTCAAAAATATGAATTTGACATAATTAGCATAACGGTGAAGGGTTTGAAAAAAAGCAATGTGAATTAATCAGAGAGAAATACTGAAAAGAAGAAATCAAAAATTCTGCTTAAGTTTATACTCAGAATAAAATGAAATTTAAAAATTTTACCCTCTATAAATTAAGAAACAATTCCTTTCAATAATCAGTTCCTAAACTGTAATGGAGATAATCAAAATATTTCTGGTGTGTTGCCATGTACATTTCAAAATCTAATCAAGTAGGTTCAACTAAAGAGACAGGGATTGATGGAGGGCAGAGGCTCTTTAATCCTTCTTTAAGAATAACATACAAGATGATCTGGTATTAATCATATAAAATATAGTCTCAGGACAGTAAGATATTTTGTTTCAGTATTTGAATGTTCTCTCTTCCTGTTTCTGCTATACAAAAGCAAAAGGAGGAAGCTGAAAACCTATGGGAAATTATTTTATCAACAACCTGTGAAGACAGAATCATAGAACTGAGAGCTGAGAGCCTACTCTAAAACACAAAAACAAAACTTCTAGTTAGCCAGTTGAAGCTTCAGTGTTGCACAAATCTTAAAAGGGGTAATTATAAATTAAGTTCAGGAAAGAAGAGTAAATTGTGGTGAGATAGAAGAAAAGGAAGCATATAGAGAATGACAAACAATCAGAAAGAACAGTACCAAGATCAAACCCATGCACACATCACCCATGTTCAATAAGCAGGAGAATTTTGCCACATCTGCCCCATCCATCCCTATTTTTTTATTTGGTTTTGTTTTGTTTTGCTAAACTCCTTGGTATCATTTTATACATTAGTCCATAATCAAATATTCCCAATTGTGTCACAAAAGGTCCTTTTACTGTTGATTTGTTCAAACCAGGATCCAACTAAGTTTCACATAGCACATTAGGATATGTCTCTTGAAGTTCTTCTAATGTAGAGTAGAATTCTTATCTAGAGCAGCGCTGCTCAAAGTGTGGTCTGAATTGGTGCCATTTCAAGAACTAATTGTCCCCAGTCTAAAACCTGTGACTGGCCCTCAACTCTGTGTTACAGGTCAACAAGATAAGCACAAAAAAGGGACTGAGCACTTAGGAACGTCCACAGAAATTCGGCACAGTCAGGATATCCAGGGGAGTGACCAGTGGATCTGGTCATCTCATAAACAGGGTGGACATCAGACACCCACTGAGTCACAGGATCTGACTACACATAGCCATGCACACCAGGGCTACTTCCTGGTTGCTGCCTCCGTAGGATATTTAAAAAGCAAAATCAATAACACAAAAACCCAGTCCTTAATCCTAGACAGCAGGGGTCTCCAACCTTCAGGCCACAGACTGGTATTGGTTCCTGGCCTGTTAGGAACTGGGTTGCACAGCAGGAGGTGAGCCACAGGCAGGGAGTGAAGCTTCATTCATGTTTACAGCCACTCCCCATCACTCCCATTACTACCTGTGCTCCATTTTCTGTCAGATCAGCAGCGGCATTAGTTTCTCATAGGAGTGCGAACCCTGTTGTGAACTACACATGCAAGGAATCTAGGTTGCATGCTCCTTATGAGAATCTAATGCCTGATTATTTGAGGCGAAGTTGAGGTGGTGATGCTAGCACTGGGGAGCAGCTGCAAATACAGATTAACATTTCAGAGAGGTTTTACTGCACCCCCCCCCCCCACCAAGTCCATGGAAAAATTGTTGTCCACAAAACTGGTCCCTAATGCCAAAAAGGTTGGGGACTGCTGCCAGACAGTTTGAGACACAGTCCTTCTCCTAACTTCTTTATCCTACCATTGACTTTTTGAAGAAATTGGGTCTGCTGCCCTTTAGATTCCTGGATTTTTGTTTGCTTCCTATGGTGCCAATTAGCTTGTCCTCTACCACCTGATTTCCCATAGTTGATTCTATTCAGGTTCAACTCTTAGGACATGAATACTTCATAGATGATGCCAAGTGGTTCAAGTTATAAAACTTCAGAAAGTACATAATATCTGCTTGTGCTATTTTTGGTAATGCCAAAACCTCAACCTCTCCTTCATAAGCTCCCCCATCAACATTCCATCTAATTGTTTCATCCACTAATTACTGTTGCCTAATTTATTTCATTAGGGGTTGAAAATGATTTTCCAATTCTACCAACCTTTCTATGTTTATTAGATAAAATTGTGGTGGGGGGGACCTTTCCCTCATCAAATTAGGCCACCTGGTTACCAGGAAATATAGTTCATATAGGAAAAATAAGATTGTTCCTTATTTCTTTCCTTTTGACTACCAATTATCAGGTCAAATTCAGGAGCTGATGCCCTAGATCCTTCCAGTGATGTTCACTGAGTTGGATTTGAAAGTTGTTCTATTCTTTCTCTCTCTCCCATTAAGAACACGTGATTCTTAAAAGACATTTAATGTGTTTCAAACAATTGCATTCATTGCTATTTATAATGTGCAAATTGTCTCATTTTTGATCAGTGGATCGCTCTTTGGTAACCAGCCTTTGACAACTTGTTTGCAAACCCAGGCTCACCTCCTACACTTCCTCCCTCGAATCTGGGCTCAGCCATTCCCCCAAGAAACCCTACTTTCTCTTGTGGGGAATGATATTTTTAGACTGCAATTTGGGCACTTCCATGGATGAAGTCAGAAAACATGTAGTTTGACTTCTTAATGATATTTCCAATACAGATTAATACTACAGGATTTTCACTTGATGTCTTTGATTTCATATTGGTCACTTTTATCTTCCATTGTACATCTTGGCTCCTAATGATATTAACATAAATACTTACTTGTATTACTATAAAATAGATATAAAATAATCACAAAAGAATAAAATATCAATAGTACTACCAGTAATTAGACTATTAAAAACAAGGCTCAAGATTTCTTTATAGCATACTTTATCCTTCAATTACACCCCATTAAGGATGTACAGTCAAAATGTCATGTTCTGAAGTCTCTAGACATAATTCATCTCTCCTATTACTTTTATAGGCTAACATATATCCAACAATTCCAAAATACCAGGTACTCTGCTAAGCACTTTCATATGTGTTTTCTCATTATCTTTATAATAATCTACTTAGTAAGTATTATTACTCCTATTTGATAGATATTGAAACTAAAGCCGTGAAAGAAAAAAAGAACTTGCCCAAGAACACAAGTCATATCCAGCATAACCCAGGTTTGAACAACTCCAAAGGCCAAGGTCTTAACCATGGTGATATTCTGCCAACACATTTGACTTTCAGCTGCAAACCCAACCCAGCCTTTAGCACAAGACTGCCATGTGCATAATCCTGCTGAAAAGCAACCACAGGGGTCCTGTGGCCAGGAGTTTAGAGCATGGACTGTCAGATCCGAACACCTGGGCCCTGACATTAGTACCACTAATCTAGTAACGGCACTCCCACTTCACAAAGAAACAGAACTAGATTGGTGAAATGGATCTCACTAAACTTGAAAAAGTATGGTAATATAAAAATTTCAAAGAGAAACTAGAGGAGGAAGAATAAGAGTTAAGCTAAAATTGAGAACTTAGGTAAATTAAAATAAGGCAAATGTATTTAGTGAAGCAAAATGAAATAAAGAAAAAAATAAGATAAATAAGTAAAGCAAATTTAAAGTATAGTAAAATAAGGTGAACTTAAGTAAAAATTAAGCACTTAACAGTCCAAACAGAATTGAGACTAGTAATCTAGGTCTGCATCAAAGTCTCCGTTCACAAACATGAGTTTTATCCTTATGCTTCTCTAATTCTCTGATAATTTCTCCATAACACAAATTATTTCCAGAAATAAAATCCAACTACAAGCAATTATCAATTTTTACATACTGGATTTTTAAATAAACTACACATTTATGAATTGTTACATTAAGACACTTGAATAATGTTCCTTACACCAAACCAGGACATTCCTGCGTTAGTGGATGGACACTGAGCTTCTGTGGAGGACCCCAGCTAGCCTCCAGAGGGCGCTCTACTGGGGATCATTTTTGTCTGTAGTTTAGTGTTTTCATAATTATGTGGATATTGAGTCAGTTCCATCTCTACTTTTTAAATGCGTAGAGAATGGGAAATGCAGTGGTGACATGTAAGAAGCAGCAGGGCTCAAAGCGAGCACCAAGCAAGGCATCACAGGCGGCCCCAAAGAGCAGGTCTGGCCTCCATCAATGCCCAGACCTCAGGTCCTCAACAGTGCCCATTCTTGGTGGGTAGACAGCATCAGAAACAGCAAAATTTCTGAAAAATATCCTAAAGATTGTATCTTAAAGTAGGGTGTAATGTGAGATGACACAATGTTTTTCCGTTGTCCAGAGGCCGTGAAGGCACAAGCCCCTATATCCAGAGAATACTGGGCCTGACCCACCATGCTGAACAACCCTTGACTGGGAAGCTCCAGGGTGACCCTGAGGAGAATATTCATGTCACATACTTGCTCCTGCCATTTTTCCTAATGCAAAAAAAAGACCAACTTCACAAACAAAGGCTACAATAAGAGTGGTTCTTAAACACCTCTGTGAAAAAAAGATACTCAAGAGTGACACTGAGTATCCAAAAGTAAGTGGGGAAAGCCTGTGATTAAGCTTGCAGCTGATGCTATTACTTCAAAACAACTCATAGAAGCAGGATCAGCAACTGAAACTGCACAGGCCCAGCCCTTGCCCTGGCCCGGCTGCACTCCCTCCACAGTCCTCTTGGAACCAACTTTCGAACCGGGCTTCTTCCTTCAGCCCACCTTACCTGTCTTCTACCCTTCAGAAATCCATAGAGATACAAGATCCTGGGATGTTGCTATTTTTGTTTTCCTTTTGTTATTGTTTTCTAGCAATGGTAAAATTTACTTATTTTTCACAATAACTTTTCCTTCGTTTCTAGGAATTTGGAGAGCAAGTGGAAGGAAATGAGTCAGGATGGACAGTGAGGCTGGGAGGCAGCAGCAGGCCTCCATGTGGGACCAGGGACAGCCTGTCATGGAGTCTATGCTATTCTGTGGCCAGAGAGATGAGGCTCAAACTGAGCACAAAGGAAAAATCATGTCAAAAATAGGCTCCATTTATATATATCTATATATATAATATATATTTTAGAGACAGTAGCATGATCACAGCTTACTGCAGCCTCAAACTCCTGAGTACAACCCATCCTCCTGCCTCAGCCTCCTGGGTTGCTGGAACTAAAGGCACACCATCATGCCTGGGTAGTTTTTTTTTATTTTTGTAGAAACAGGGTCTTACTATATTGCCCAGACTGGTCTCTAACTCTGGCCTCAAGGAATCCTCCTGTATCAGCCTCCCAAAGTGCTGGGACTGTAGGCGTAAGCTACTGCACCCAGCCACAGCCACACTTTTTATAGACAGAGCAAGAATAAAAACGAATCCTAAAAACTAGTTCTTGGGGCATTAGTTTACAACTTTAGTGAAGAAACTTCTGACAGATACCGCTTCCTTCCTGAAGACCCTCCCAGCCTGGCCTTCCACCTCCTCTTCCCCCATCCTGCTGAGTCACTGGAAAGACAAGACCCTCCCCCCGCACCCCCCCCTTCTTCTTCTTCCCCATTCTGCTGGGTCACTGGAATGCAAACAGGAGCTCTTAATTTCTTTTTTTTAAAAAAGTGAAAAGACAAAGTTCGCAAGAAATAATCACACAAATTATTCTAGGCCAAAAGGGGTCAGAAACCTATACTCATTCAATGTAATCATCATATGTCAGAAGCATTAATATTAAATAAGGCTCAAGACAAGGAGATCTGTTATCACTTAACTTTTTTGTCAAAGCATAAAATAATAAAAAGAAATATCACAAAGAAGGCAATATATATACATATATATATATATATTTTTTTTTTTTTTTTTTTAGTTGGAGTCTTACTCCGTAACCCAGACTGCAGTGCAATGACACATTCGTGGCCATCCTAGCATTGACCTGCTGAGCCCCCGAGATCCTTCCACCTCAGCCTTCCAAGTAGCCAGAACTACAGACGAGTGCTACGGTGCCTGGCTAATTTTTTGATTTATTATAAAAACGAGGTCTCACCATGTTGCCCAGGCTGGTCTCAAACCCATGGGCTCAGGCAATCCTCTCACCTCGGCCTCCCAAAGTGCTGGGATTACAGGCTTGAGCCACCGTGGCCGGTTAATAAAAATGTTTTTAAAGCCTCTTCACTTGCAGGTGACCTCACTCCTGGAAGACCCAAGAGAAACCACTTTCAGCTATGAAAATGAACAGGAATTCAGTAAGAAGACTGAATGGCTACAAAATCAATACACAAAATTACGAGTTGTTTTATATATCAGCAATAATCATATAAGAAACAAGATAAAATTTCAAAAATAACAGCAAACAAAATCATAAAATACCCAGGAACAGAATCAATGAAGGCCCTAGCAGAGCCACGTTACCTCAGACAAGCAGACCACCTGGAGGCTTTGAGACCATCCAGTCAATATGAGAGTGGGGCTAGGACCCCCAAAAGACTGATCCCACATCCTAGAACCACCCATAAGCCACCCCATCCATGCTCAACCAGCACATAGCCCAGGGGGAAATCAGGGCTTCTCTCCCAGGGACACCTGGACCTGGTCAAACCCACGTCTCCCTGGCCCACTTCTGAATCACTGGAATCAGCTCAAAACTGCTCGCTCCTCGGAGGGAATAGAGGAAACAGAAACAACCAGCAGAGATCACTTTTCAGGAACCACACAAATGTCAAGCAGAGGAAATGCACTCACTCTCTTAACAAGGAACTCTTCAACTGCTTTTGGCAGAGAACTTTACTAATTGTACATGTGGAAAGAAAAGAGCTCAAAAGTCTTTTACATTATTATTACTAAATAGAAACAAAAGAAAAATGTTTTTTAATATGTTTATATTATTAGGAAATTCCCAGTTAATCCCATCCTCAATAGTTCAGAATTTGTGATTGCTTGACTGTGGTTTGGTTTCCAGATTACCTTTTTACTCTCTGGACAAAAGTAGCTTCCTAAGAAAATTAATAGTGTAAACAAATGCTGTGAAGTCCTACAGAAGCATCTATTTACATGCAAATAATTAATATGCTAATTATTACATATTAAATTAAAGCAGGTCACCTAAAGGCTTCCTTAGGTAACACTTTATCAATCTAATAGTACTGAGTATATATGTATAGTTGAAGTCATAAAATGGGCATCTGCTTTAAAATATCCTTCCATTTAAGCGTTTTACTAAATCCTACCAGTTTTCATACCTTAATTTCAACTGCTGAGGTTTTACATGTCAACAAAACAAAACAAAACCAAAAAACACCCTCCCTGAAACAGAAAGCAGACACACTGTTCTCACCTTCGACACCCTCCACTCCCAGCCATCCCCGATCTGCTGTGAATGTCGAATGAATTCAGCACAATGATGCTGGAATGTTGTTTCTCCAAAGAACTCATCTTCTTCCATGTTAAACAACAACTGCAATATAAAATCTAAGTGTTAGCATCAACCGCAGAATGAATATTGAAAGGAACTCTGCTAATTGACTTATTTCTTTAAATAAACTGAAATTTGAATTGTAGAATGGAAAATAACCTCAGGGCCACTCCCAAGAGTGATTTCGTTTTTTTCCACCTCTCTCACCCTATCTGCATTTTTTTAATCAGGCAGAAAACGTGATCACAGGAGAACCCAAAACAAATACATATATATGTTTTTTATATGTCAAGCCTATTGTTGAATACAGTATAAATTCTTACTGTTTTATACATATATATATATTTATTTTTTCCTTAGTCAAGATCTCACTCTGTAGCCCAGGCTGGAATGCAGTGGCACGATCATGATGATCACAGCTCACAGGAGCCTCGACCTCCTGGTCTCAGGCAGTCCTTCCACCTCAGTCTCCCAAGTAGCCGGGACTACAGATATACACCACTACGCCCGACTAATTTTTTTTTTTTTTTTTTTTGTAGAAATGAGGGCTCACCACGTCACCCAAGCTGATCTCAAACTCCTGGGCTCAAGCAATCCTCCCACCTTAGCCTCCCAAGTGCTGGTATTTCAGGCATGAGCCACTGCACCCGGTCTTCCTTAGAACTTTTTCACTCCCTCAGACCTTACTCTTACCCTGATAGCATCACGGCGGTTAGTGGAGCTAAACTGTTCCTCACGCTTCATTAGAAAGTTCAACTCACTAGCAAACCATATTCTAAAGCCTACAGTGGTTTTTCAAAGTGTAAAATTATGATTACCTAATTACCTACTTTATCAAATCTACAAATATGACATATCAAGGAATACCTATTTTTGTCATCGAAATCTGCCCAAAACATGAAACATTTTTGACAGAAAGGAGATTTCAGAGCAGGAAGGAAACACACCCCTCATGGAGCACAGGCCTCCCAATGAGAAAATCAGAGCAAGTAGGTCCCCACATCCCCTCCCAAGTCATAAGCACCATCAAGACTGCGGCTGATGACATCCACACTGTGAGGGATGCTCCATGACCCCGTGTCACCCTCTCACAGCAGAAAGGCTGTTGTTACCTCCAATCCGTGGATACAAAAAAGAATCCGCTCAGGAACATAAATGGGAAAGGACTCAAGTCGATACTAGCTGATTCCCAAACCAGGGTTACTTCTGATTATTCACATTTAGTATAGCCTATATAAGAATTTGTTCATTAAGCTGGGCACAGTGGCTCATGCCTGTAATAGCAGCACTTTGGGAGGCCAAGGAGGGAGGACTGCTTGAGCCCAGGAGTTAAAGATCAGACTAGGCAACATGGCAAGGTCTCATCTCTACCAAAAATAAAACAAACAAACAACCCCCCCCCAAAAAAAAAAACAGCCAGGCATGGTGGTGTGTGCCAGAAGAAAAAAAAAATGTGTTCACTCATCCAAAAAATGCATATTGAATTTTATTAAGCAATATGCCCTGTGTACAGGTAAATGTTGGGTATCCTTGCTATGTAGGAGCCCATGCTCTACCAAAGGGAGATGAGCAATGGGATTCACCATGGGGGACACCTCTATCCAGCCTCCATTTGTCAAATCGCTGGACCAACAGGCAGGCTGAGGCCCACAGCACACAACCATGAGCAACTTTGAGCCATCAGCCGACCAGACATGAGCCACATTGTTGACTCATTCATATATACTTCAGTTAAATGTTATACAAACCAAACCAATAATAGGATGGGGACCCAAAAAAAAGGGAACTATTTTTTGGAGGGCGGGCCCCTTATAGTACAGATTTCCCCCACTAGGTAAGTGTTCCAGGAACCCACTGGCATCAGTGTACCAGCTAGCATTGTTGTGAGAGACTGCATTTGAATTCAGTGATCATTTTTTTGGAGATTCTTTCAATGCATTTGTCCATTTCACATGGGTGATTTACAAGTGCACCTGCCCACACTGCACTGAGTGTTCAGCAGTTTTTGGCCAAAATCGGCATGACCCCCATGTTCCACCCTCCCTATTCACCTAATCTTGCCCCAAGCAACTTTTTTTTGCTTTCTTGGATAAACAGGTTCTCAAAGGGAAGTGTTTTGCCATTTTAACTAGAAGGGGAAACAAAAATCAGCAGAAATACTAAAAGACTTCAAAATCGATGAGTTCAAAAACCGTTTTGAGCTTTGGAAAAGTATCTCAATAGGTGTATTGCATCAAATAGAGAGTACTTTGCAGGTGACTGAAGACATAAAAATAAATATACAATTTTTTAAATAAATAAATTCTGTTTTACTTTGCATCCCCCTCATATATAAATTAAAAAGAAAGGCAACTGTTATTTCTATAATCAAATACTTTGAAAAGACTCAATCAAGGTAAGTCTCTATAAGAAAAACAAACTGCTACTGAACTAAGTATGGGCAATGCAACTGAAAAGATTGGTGGGGGACAGGACAGAAAAGATCCAGAAAGATTCCAAACGTTCTGCCTGTGGGTGGTGCTGCACTGACTGAGATAGAGGTACCTGGGGGGAGGACAGCCTGGGAGTCAGAGATGGATTCCATTTACCCACATAGAGTTTGAACTGAAATGTTGGGGGACACCCAAGTCAAGGGGTCTAGCAGGCATTCTGAGGTGAGTCTTGAACTCAGAAGGAAACAGAAATCTTGTCTACAAATATTGATACTAAATCAACATTACATAGATGCTAAGAGAGCCCATTTTCCACGCAGAGAGACAAGCAGAACTGGAATAGAAAGAGAAGACAGAAATGGTTAAGCCAGAAAATCATTTTCCAATTGTTTGATGATCCTGACATATACTGAGAGATAAGAGTCCAAGAAAAATGGATTCGATTCATAAAGAATATATCTAGAAATATTTTTTAAATTCCAACAAACTCTTATTCATAACAAAATTGAGCCAAGTAAAAACACTTCATTCCATAAGCCCTCCAGTCACTTGAGGTTTACTGAACTACTGAAAGTGTTAATGGAAACACAAAATTTCACTCAATAGCCACCATTCATCTGATTAACAGCACCGTGCTGCTAGCAAGATGACTGAAATCAAAAAGCTAATTAATACTTGGTTGAATACTGTTAAAATTATCTAAGGATTGGGCTTTACTGAAGTATGTTCCATACCATAATACAAACACTTGTGGCCTGATTGCAAAATTAGGACCTATGCCGTACTATAAAGATCTCCATCACCACCTCAGTCATCATAACATATCATAACAAAATACCACAGAATAATGATTGTCTCTTTGCTCAAGTAAGACTATTTCAACTCAAATATTTCAATATTTCAACTCTAATGTAAATATCATTTAATCAACACTTTTACAGGTACTTTTCAAGTTGTAATTCTCTCTGGTCCTCTAACAAGTTCATAGTAGAGGCAGAAATCAGAATCTCTTATTATGAGATGGCTGCAAATACAGCCAAACAATAGAAAGAATAACAACTGTGGCATATTGAACAATAATGGCAAGAACAACCCTTATTCTGCATATGAAAAACCTTAGACATGAGAACTGCCTATGTTTCTGGACCTAACGATCTTAAACTAGAACTCAGACTTGAGGTGACAACAGAACACAGATGGACTCACTCTCAGTAAAATGGTGAATTGCAATTCTCATAATCCTAAACAACCAACCTCCCATTTCTAGTTATAAGTATAAGTTAGAAATGACTCAGAGCACCTCGAGTCATAAAGTATAAAGTGTTAAAACATCTATTTTGCTTGAGTTTTGCTCTGCCTGAACAGCTGTTTGATTTTTTTAAGCCAATCAAAATTTGTTTCTAACTGCCTCAGCAGCAGAGGCTAAAGACTGAAAGGATAGAATCATTTTCCCCCACCAAGTGAGAGCTGTCTCTCCAAACCATAAGTTAGATTCTAGCTAGACAGTGTGAAGAAGCTTATGCTGCTGCTATTCACATACAACTTTCCAGAAAAGCGGCCCTAGTGAATTCTAACTCTGTGTATGATCATTGTTCAAATGGTCCTTTTTAATTGAAAACAATTTTTTTCACTGCCACTCTCCATATTTTTTATGTGATTTTTATTTTTTTATGTGATTTTTATTTTTTTATTTTTTATTTTTTTGAGTTGGAGTCTCACTCCGTCGCCCAGACTGGAGTGCAGTGGCCGCTCCCGGCCACCGCAGCCTCGACCTGCTGGGCTCCGGCGATCCTTCCGCCTCAGCCATCCAGGTGCGCGCTACCACACCTGGCTAATTTTTTTTTTTT